>NW_019091425.1:640960-793186 GCF_001949145.1 Acanthaster planci
TTTCATTTCTGGGCTACACACAAAGGCCAAGGGTCTGCCTTCTTTCACCATGCTTGCTCGAGCGTGGGCCGAGAATAATAGCTGAAAAGCGGGCTGAGGATCTCAATTTTTACGGCGGCTCTACCCATGTCCCGGCCTAAAGGGGTTAAGCTCGCTGTTGTGGGCACTAATCCAGTCAACATGTTACATACAAGATAGATTCAAAACAAACAGTATGGGCAAGCCCTCAAGCAACATAAATAGCCTCACAAGTACAGTTATCATGATACCATCAGGAATATGTCCGTCAGTTCGTAGAATTTGGTTTCCTAACTGCAGATTTAACCTAAAACACCACTAAAATCCTTTAGAGATGCTGGGTGGATCCTGACAACTGCATGCCGTGCAAGGGAAAAAACTGCCCGTAAATTTTCCCTTAGCACAAGAAATGGTAGCAGAAGGTGGGATAACCAAATGGATGTGTTCTTTGGCTTTGATAAAAAGGACCACCAATTGGCAATGCTCACTGCAGCATTGGGAACTTACCAAGCCACTTGACAAAGGATGCCAGCATGGATATGACCCCTTCCATGTCCCACATGTAAGGGTACAGGTCGTAGAGCAGTGAGCGGTTGGGGATGTTGAGAAGGCGCATCATCATTCTGTGCACCTGCCGGCTGAAGTCCACAAAATTAGCAGCTCGGTCTGCCCACTCAATTGCCTAGTCATAGCAAAAACAAAGAACCCCAAAGTGTTAACAAATTGAAATCACTACCAACCAAAGAAATATAACAAGTACGCTGTTTGACACACATCAAGTTAATCACAGCTCACACACTTTAAGGTGCATCATGCATCTATAAATTGTTTCTTTTATCATAAGCAGCATCAACTGCCCTGGTCTAAGATTTGGGTTTCTACATGACACACTCCTAAGAACTGAAGTCCTCCCTATTTACTCTTAACCCCTTGCCTACAGGAATTTTTTCCTGAAAGCCGACTCCAAGAATTCCAGCCTCGCTTGGCCACAAAGACTACTTGCCAAACCGCAAATTCTCGGTTTGTGGCCCTGCGTGCTCTGCACGCTTTGAATTGCACGGTGAAAAGGCAGATTGTTTGGTGGCATGCGGCTCTACTCACCCTTCCACATTCCCGTTGCCTCTTTTCAAAGTAGGGACTATTGTGAAGCTGGTGATTATGATGCCAATTCAGTCTTTTCATTTCTGGGCTATGCACAAAGACCAATTACCATATATAATAGAGGCAGGGTCTGCCTTCTTTCACCGTGTTTGCTCGAGTGTGGGCCGAGAATGATAGCTGAAGAGCAGGCTGAGGATCTCAATTTTTACGGCGGCTATACCCGCCTCCCGGCCTGGTAGGAAGGGGTTAATACAGAAGATTCCCATTACAGCACTCCTGATATAACGCTCTTACCGATATAACGCTCTGTTTTCATTTCCCCAACTGCACGCCCATTCACTGATTACATTTTTCTGTGGTTACAGCGCTCCCATTTACTACGTTTTTCAGGATATAACACTCACGATATTCAGTCCCCAAACCACATAAAGCATGTGAAATGATTCCAGTTACAGCGCTCTTTACTTGCAAAGTCAGAATCTTGAAGTCATGGGGCACATGAAATGTGAGCGTAATTACAACAAACTTAACTTGCTCTGGTGTGGCGGCATTGTTGTGATTATTTTCCCACTTTTTAGTTATTCTTGTGGTGTAGTCTGACACACAAATAATCAACATTGAAATACTACATATTTCATTGCGTGTACTGTACGTGTATCTTCATATAGCACATCTCGTCTTTTCGCAGATTGTGTTCGGCATGACATGTCGCGTCTGTTTTCACTTGGGTTTTCTGATGATTATCACTTTCTACGGTCACATGGTTATTGGAAAAAATCAGTGATAAGACTGTCAATGAATGGGTAGGCAGTAGCAGTCAGGATGTCGCAGTGGGTGTGGATGCAGTGTTTGTGTCACGATGCAGTATGCATGAGGTCCCATGGCGGTTTTTGAAGAGATTTGGTGGTGTTTTTTTTATTGGCATCACTAAAACGTCCATATAACCAGATAAAAGGTATACATGTATCTTCCAAAAATTACGGTGAACACATCTGCCAATACATGTAAACGTAATTCACATACCAGTACGATACATGTGGATACATTTACATGTACATGTATCTATACACTGTACATATACAAAGAAGTACATGTGCACATGTGCGTTACACGTTGCGCATCCATCCAGTCGGTTATAGTGCTGTGCTGTTATAACACTCAATTCCGTTAGGTCCCCTAAAGAGTGCTATAATGGAAATTTACTGTAATACAACTGCTAGCCATATCATGATGTAATACAGTGTGATATGTATTTGCAATGTACTTACTTTATATTTGTACTTTCCTCTTTATCAGAGCTCAAACTTAACCCTAACCCCCTAGGCTCCTGCACTAGAAAAGCATACTGAACCTCACAAAATCCAACAGGTTCATGTACTTGTACATGCAGGTCACTGTACCAAACCTGATAAACTCCAACAGAATGAGCCCGTTGGAGTTTGAGTGATATGGTATGGATGGGTCTATGCAGTATAGGATGACTTGAACTGAACAGTACCAAACCTGGCAAAATCAAGCTTAGTCCAACAACTGGCACAGCAAGCCAGACACTGCACACAATGAAACCTGTGTGTCCTGACTCACACAGAATCCAACACCATCTCCCTGGGCCTTTCATCCCAAGTCTCACAAAATTCAACAAGAAGTTCCTCAGGTACGGTACCAAACCAGCCAAAACCTCACAAAACCTGCTGTTGGAGAATGGCAGGTTTTGGGTAGTTCGGGTTAATAATCTAGAAGGAATAAATTAATTCCAACAATCAGCCAGAATGACATATGACATACTCCAACACATGACATTTTTCTTAAATGTGTGAAATAGGCTGCGGGTACAGCAGCATTTTACAAAAAAGGCAAAAGAGAGCAATGTTTTCTTTTACCATATCAGATGGATCAGACTTGAGTTTGGACTCGCTGACTTGATGTGCGTTCATTTTCAACCAGTGTATCTCCTCCAGCATCTTGACTGCTTTCTTGCCGTGTTCATATGGCAGATAGAAGAGTTCCACCAGGAGCAGCACGTCCTCTACGGTGATCCTCTCCAGCTTCTTGGCATGCTTGTCTGTGTCTAAATCCTCATCGGGGATGTCCGAGTCTGGCTCGGCGGATTCAATGTTCACGTCCTCGGGTTGACTATCTGCATCGGCGCCATCACTCTGCATCTCCGTGTCTGTGTCTGTCGTTGTCTCGGCCATTGCCTCCACCTCCGCAGTCTTTTCTCCTGCATTCGGTGCATTCTCAGGGCGAGCCTGGCTCTCCTCGGAGTCCTTCTCGAGAGTCTCGTCAATCTGCATGGCGACCTCGCTGACCTTGCACACCGTGGTGGTGGTGGTCGGGACGTTGGAGCTCATCTTCGTTGGGACAACGCTCGGTGGGAGCGATGGCAACGGCACATCTGCCTTCTGCGAGAAGTCTCCGTTGCAGTCCATGGGCTCCAGTGGGTCACTAGGTGCAAATGCACTGGTGACGAGCGAGTTGACAGGGTTAGGAATTGGCTTGAAGTTATCAGCCCCTTCGCTGACGGCAGCCAGGTTATCGAACGCCTTCTTGTTTTTCAGGAGTTCCTCTGCGAGCTGCCCCTCCCCTGGGGAGGGAATTTCTTGCCCGCTGGACGTGGTGGGAGTTGTGATGCTCATACAGGTGTTGATGCTGGGTATGGGTGGGGCCGTAGGAGGCACAGTCACAAGAGCTGGGGCCAGTAACCGTTTCTCACTTGTTGGCACTGCAGTCATAATCACGTCCATCCACTCAGTGACTGCAGCTTTGAGTGCCAAGTCTGGATCGTACAGCCCATGGTTTGGATAGTTCCTATGTGATGGGACAGACTCATTTTCTCCTTCCGTTTCCAGTTTAATTTCTGCTTCAATGGTGGGATTTTCAGAGGAGCTTCCTGCATCATGGTCAAAATAAAAAGCTACTGTCAAGCTGTGTGTATGAGATCATGCAGTGAAACATGAGTTGAAATTCCAAGGGTCATGGTTGTTTTTTTGGGGTGATATTACTTTATAATTTATGATATCTTTATATTGTTACGTTACGCATGCCTTGTGAAGTTGCGAAGGATGAGAACAATTTCGGAGTTAACGCATTAGAAAATAAATAATAATATACTGGTACTGAAAATGGAAGTGCGGTCATTTTCTGCACTTGACAGCACTTTTAGTAAAGTCACCACCTTAAATTGGTCTATGTATATAGATCACTCCATGCATAGCCTTAGAATAGGAATTACTGACCTTATGACCCATGAGACTGGGGTCAACTTATTGGAACATTTAAACATACACTAACAGGCAAAATGTTCCATGTGTACATGCACTTGGTAAGGCCAAACAAAATAACAGTTGTGCTTCTGGTTACCCGCCCCAACCTAGCAAATTGTACAAAGCCTAAATCTTTAAATTAGAAAAAAATAGAAATGAAAAAATACTGTTGCCAACCCTCATGCTTATTTTTATACACAAATTTATGTAGTTTTTTTTAGATTTTTACCTTTTTTTGCTTAAAAAATGATGTTTTCTCATGAGTTAATTTTTCACGGCAATGTAAGTCGTCGGCAAGGTCCGTCATGATCAAGTGTCATACAAACGCATGCCATACGCATGACGTGGGGCCTGTTCAGAGTTTAACACGATGCCCCCTACAGCCTATTCGTTTGTGCATTTTATCTGCTCGCCGGACATAAACTATCATTAATATTAAATGCAAAAGTAGTCTTGGGCCCAGACTGTGTATTGTGCTCACTCGCATGTCAAGCATGTTGTGCTTACAAGCTTGAAGTACATGTATGCTTGCTCGCGTCAAGGTGGTGGACAACATGCAGCGGGCCGGGAGGAACGTTCACCTTGGAATTTTGGAAATGCACTCCCAACGCCTTCGCTGGCACAAATTTCAAGGTCACTGACAAGATCGATGTCGACATGACGCTGACCTTTGGGGACATGCCCTCACCCCTTTGATCTGCTCTTCCCGAAACTAGTCTGGCCAAACAATTTAAGCATGTTATAACAACAGACAAATTGAGTGACTCAGGGACACAACTCATACATACATATATATAAACAGTATATACACGGTGGTTTTTGTTAATTTTATTTATATTTTTTGTATATTAGTTTTATCTGTAGGCCTAGGCGTATTAGTTCTGTCTTTCATGTCATGTAAATAAAGGCATGATTTTGTAAATAAAGGCATGGTTTTGCAGACACTTGGAGATACATGTAATACTTTCTGAGTTATTCAAACCCAACCTGCCTCTCTACAGATATTTTAAGCCACTTGACCATAGATATTACAATCCAGTTTTTGCTGCTTGTCATATTCAAATCTAAACCTTTCTTACATAGCTGAATAATGTTCAAGAATGTTCAAACATTTCCGACCTTAAAAGTTTTGACCCAAAAAATTTAGAAAAAAAAAAGAGATACTACCCACCTACCCAACCTATTTTTTCGTTTGGCCTAACTAAAGTCAACCAGATAACACAGATACTCAACTGAAATGTCAAATATAAGTAACGTTATGCTGTTTAAGACTATAAAATGTTCCATTTGTAATGGCACACATGTATGAGGAAACTGGTTGATTAAAGGAAAAGTTCTAACAGGGAAGGCACCATTGTCAGGGTGCACATTTGCTTTTCCTCATATACGTGCATGCTCCCTTCTATTCATATCCATTATTTAATTAACAAATTTGGCTTTTTTGTTGAAGAGGTCTTGTGACACTGCATGTTACCACAAGTTTGTCCGTCTCTTTAAACAAACATCATTTTCAGTTAAGCCACAAAATCAGATTAATCAATGCATTGTATTGATGTACAGTCACGGATGAAAATGACTTACCACCAGGTTCCTCCTTGTTTTCGTCAGTCACTCCATCACAACAATGTGACCACGTGGCCAGAGTGTGCAAGGCAATGTAGTTGGCTTCATATTCACAGTTGGGGTTGGTCAAAATGCCGCTGATGTAGGAATGTAGCTCAGAGGAACGCCCTTTGAATGGACCTACAACAGTGACAATGTATCACAGAGGAGACTCGACGATGGCGACAATGATACTATGTTTGTACCACGGAAACTATGTGACCATCACATTGGAGGCTAAGTGTACTACAATTCTGGACCCAATGTCTTGGTGCTACTCAGCAAAAAGAACTGCTTAACAAATTTATCAAGCTGTTTTCTGGGCCAAAATTGACTGACAATGAGTATAAGCCATAGTCATACAACATTTTGGCTTGACACCTGCTTTTGCTACTCAGAAAACATCCATGGCGCATATAAAGTTGACATAATTAGCACTTTTGTAAAACTGGTACGAGGATGAACACAAACACTGATTTCAGCTGACAAAAAACAGTGCAGAACACCGTTCCTACACACACAGAAGCTGTTTTGATGGGCATTCAGGTTTAGATTTCTCTACTCACCAAGGAATATCCTCTTTTGGTCATAGTCATTGGCATGGACGTTATCCCAGATGACGGGTTTTCTCTTGATCACCTCTGTCAATTCAAGGATGGACTCCACAGAAATCGTTTTTGATACGACTTTGGGTCCTGAGCAGTGAAAGGGGAGACTTTAAGGTTTAAGGCTGCAAATTCCAACAGGAGATAAATATGATATAAAATGTTTACAAAGAAATTGTTGCCATTAGAATGTGTTCAACTTCTGAAAATTTGCACTATGACTGTCTTCGTGCTACAAAATTTGCAAGCCAGTAACGTTCATGCCGACACTGACATTCCATTACATGCAACCCATGTTACAAATGTCTATGTAGCTAACTCCACAACTGATCAGGAACTGTAATGACTGAGAATGTATCCAAATCAAAAGGGCCTAGGGGGTTGGGTTAATGGAAATGGTCGTGAATGCCTGCTATATGGATTGAAGCATCTTTAATTGAGATCCACGTATATAGGATGTGACATGTCCAAATTCAACAAGGTTCAGAATGTTTTGCAGAATCCATGTGAAAAAAAGGAAACAACCATCTAGTGTTGTCATTAAAACAGCGAAAGACAAGACGTAAGATTATCCTTCATTGTCACCCACTACCATTGGCCGGGCACCATGATGTTATGTATGAATCTCAATTCCTCAGGCTTGCTACTTGCACTAGTTTATTACATGTGTATGTCCGGAGCTCCAGCTTAGGCCCCGTGAATAAAACCGTATATTATTAAGTATTACTGGGAAAAACTCGGGGAAAGGAATGTATTCATTTTTTGTTTGTTTCTTTGTTTTAAGGCTAATATTCCGTATGCTTTTAGGTGAGCTGCGAAGGATTACAGAGAACTGAGAAAGGCTGAGTCAAGCTCCCATTACTTTCCATAGGGCTAGATGTATCTTGAAATCCAAGAACAAATAGAATGCCATTGGGATCATGTGTAACGGTAGTAATATGGGAATTTAGGAAGGTTCCTAGCACAAACGCAGAAGTCCCTGGTTTTACCTGTCCACATGATTTTGATGTCTGGGAGTAGTTTGGAGCCGATTGTCCGCAGATACTCAGACTTCCGGACGGATGGTTCTGCTCTCGATGCACAATACTCTGTAAATATAGAAATGACCTCCGTCTTTTCATCCTATTTAACAAACACAGCTTCATTTCCTTTTTAGAGTTAAAATTATTCTTCACAACATTTGAAAATAAAAAACCTCTCACATGGAAACTGTCTAACACAGATAGGTTACAACCCAATTAGTGGGGGAAAATGAAAACAAATAATGGCAAAAAACCACAAAAATGCAGTAAAAATAACTTTGACAAAACTGCAAAGGAAGACCTCTTAATTATTAAATTTTTTTGTTGATGTAGCTCAGAAAATACATTTGGGCAGATTTTCACAGGATAAGTTTCTAAGTGGAGACAGTAATGAGAGACCTTAACCCAAATCTGTAACAAGAAAAACACCTTGTAAAGTGGGCATTTCCAATACGCTCAACAGAGTATTTCTGTTCTCTGAGTTCAGAATACCATTGAGGGAAATTCTAGATAGATATGTGAAGAATATAAACAGAGAAAATTATACTGGGGACTCTAAAATGACTTCAAAAGTGTTAACATGACACAAGACAGTTGCTACTTTGTCTATGAGTTTGTGTAAACAGGAGACATTTCAAGAAATGTTAGCAATATTTCAAAACCACTTTCACAGAGTGGGCTACATTACCAGTTGGACAGAACAGGAACTTGGGTTGACCAAGATGCTGAAAGACCTCATTAGTTACGGAGACCTGAGCATGGGCAAATGTCTGAAACACCTCCTTGTCAGCTGCACACATGTCAGTGTCAATGTCGTCAAAGAGGAGAGAAAATGCTTCGCACCCAAACTGCCGTACCTGAGACAATTGAGGGAAAAAGGAAAGAAAAAAATTAAACCTGTCCCATAATTGTTTCATGATGCAGACAATGTCCACATCTATAGGATATTTCTATGATTGAGGACAGTGCTGGCAGCATGCCAACAAACATCAAATTTGCACACATACGTAGCAAATCTCAAGTTTTGTTTTCAGCGGCAGTCAAGTTTGTGCAGTGGATCTATCTTTAACAGCTGACAATTCCAACAGACTCAAAAATTTGTATCTAAAACAATTCAGCCATTCCTATTGATCAGAAGCCTGTTACGTGGCTAGTCTCCAATGTGGATAAAGCACCCGCTGGCTATGCACCATCTATGCACCATCTCATCATGCGCGCACTAGCCTTGGTCAAGGCATTCGTCATCAGTCGCACTGCACTAGCAAGCTATCCACAACCTCACTTGTGTACACGTACATTTGTGTATGGTTTGCATATCACACTGGCCATGTAACGTCAACCTTTGGCTAGATCTTTCCACTGCATATGAAAAACATCACTGGCAATTGCCAACGGATGACCAAGGCTATGCACTTACCAGTCTCCACATTAGGAAATTGTTTACAGCTACTCATGAAAGACAGATACAGTAACATGGTTAGAAGGGTGTTTGAAAAAAATTAAGTAAAACTGTTCAACAAAAATCAATGGAAATGTACCGGTATACTGATTTTTAGTTTGTTTAGACTTTCTGGTGCAAATGCTATTCATGAATGGGAATAAACAGGTGCTTGACTGGTCTTAAATATTTGTTTAAACTGGCCCCAAAGAACGGACACATAATACAACTTGCCGCTGGCTCAGACCATTATTAGTGTCCATTTTCCTGACCAGTCTAACATGAACATTTGCTTTTATGGAATATACATACAGTCATTGCAAAAGCTTAGGACCACCTATACTAAATGCATTAACCAGAAGAAAAACCAAACTTAAACCAATCAATCATGCTGCCTTATAGACAAAAAAGTCATACAAGGCCTGCCTGTGCAAAAATATTCATTCAAATGGTATACAGCACTACACTAAGGTTATGCACCACTGTAAAAACATGTTAAGTAATCGTTCAATGAGACAATGTAATGTAGGCCCAGTGACAGAAGTACCAATAAAATTCTAGGTGGTCTTAAACTTCTGCAAATGATCGTATACATGGGTATCTCCCTGTCTTCCCTGCTCAGTGGGTTGAATCACTAACATAAAAGGACCGGTGAACCTGTACTTTATTCTTGCGATGTACAACGGCAGCTCAAGGAACCCCCCACACATACCTGCTCCAGTTTCCGCTTCAGACATGTCACTTCTTTGGCACTGGAGAAGGTTATGTCCAGGCCAGGAGACAAAGCGTAGACAAAGTCCACATTGTGT
The DNA here is from genome assembly GCF_001949145.1 of Acanthaster planci. The sequence continues at coordinate 650,819 of NW_019091425.1, forward strand.
TCTTTAGCTGCGTCTATCAGGCCAGTTAAATGCTCTGTGACAAAAAGAACAAAAAAAACAACAAACTAAAACCACTAGCAAAAGCCACATTGGCCAGCTGTTATCTTAGAACCTTGCAGTTCTGCCCAAGGCCATCAATTTCCCACTTCTAAGCAAGCAAAAACATCAAATGCTATGAACAATGCACTTCGAGATGCCATGTTGTCAAAACAGTGAGTCTGACCTGTGCATAATCTTATTGACAGGGCCTTAGATTGTGGACCATTGTTTTAAAAATGTACTCTTTGACAATTCCTTACCAGCTTCCTCTACAGAGTACATGTCACGCCAGTACATGCGATGCTTGCAGTCGTCTTTTGGTGCATACATGTATGTGTTAAGCTTCAGCCGTCGCATGAGGGCAAACAGGTTCTTGCGCTGGCTGGTGGTCCATGGCCGGCCATAAAAACCTCCAATGTGAAAGGAAAAGTGAAAAGTGATGAAGAAACAATGTTAGAAAAAAGGAAGGCCATTATATCATATGTCATCAGGTTTCACTTACTTACACCCTATCTCACTTTCTTTTCATATTTGTGGCTCTAGAAGTATTAAGTTTCCAAAATTGTTCTACATCTGCATTCCAACTTTTAATACAAAATTCACAATGACAACGATTATGACCATGGAACCAGATAGAGATTTGTCATGGTAAAAACTAAACTTAATCTATAACTTAACAAAATCACAATCCTCCATGATTCAAGACCCCTGCAAAATTGAGGTAAAAATTGGGAACTGGTACATGTCAAAAACAAAATTCATATCCGGCCATCATAATCTTAAGTTTTATGATACAGTTTTGAAAAAATGACTTAATCTTAATTTTGATTACATGGCAACGGATCCCAAGTATCTTGGGATTTATAGCCGCAGGGGATGACCTAGGCTAACGTAAGAATAAGGCATGTATATTCTGCCAAAAATGAATCGAAACGTAACTCTACATATCATTTATCAAAACTACTAAAAGAGTGACTTTGGTCACTTAAAACACAAATTTGCAACTTGTAGATTTACAAAAAAGATTATTTGGGGACAATAAGGCACACAGTGTACATTACAGGTATGTTGACATTTAGTTGGCTACCACAGCAAACCAAACAGACTTTTTAAGTAAAAAACAATTGTTTTTAATTTTCAAGTAAAATTTTTAAGTAGTGTTTGTACCAGACGGCTTAATTGCAAAACTTCTCTCATCGACAAAGAATATTCATTATCTTTTTCAACAGACGTATTTTAAAGCCCCCTAGAAAGACCTTTACAGAAAAATGAGCTATCATTTGGCTCTCTTCATTCTCTTACTGTTTAAAATCACTCTCACTGTGCCAGAACTGCCAGGTCTTATACATGTACCCTTCAATCACCAAGAATAATCTTAAATTTTGACTGCATCAAAAATATATCATGAGTACTTACAACATGTTTGCTGCGAATGTCATTATTTGTTTTTGTCAAATATGATACGCAGCATTTTTTTTTGATGACAGTCAAGAATTTTGATGGAAAATGCATGATGTTCATCATTACTAAAAATGCTGTCATACATTTATGTAGTGCTCAAAAATTCAATGCATGTTAGTTTTCAAGATATTCCCATTCAGAGAAGTGCTTAACTGTTCAAGAGGTAGGTAGTCTTAAGTGTAAGGTCATCGTTATTCAAAAAATTATCAGTCATAAGTCCCCTCATTCCACCAGACATTGTGAATTAATTCACAGCTATTCATTTCTCACATTTTATAGAACCTGTCTTGGGGCCTAACTTTACTTGGCCGGCTCAGACCATGCAAAATCAGATTAGGCCTAGGGTCTAATTAATTTTTTTCCAACATGCCAAATCTGAAATAAGGAGTCCGGCACTTTTCAGTTTTTTTTATTTGACCCCCACAAATTTAGTACCATTGGAAAGAGAATTTCACAAGAAATTGAATGGTATAAAATTTAGCTCAATAGCTGTAGGTATGGTGATGTTATGAATTTTTTTGTTGTTAAAATTAGGTGTAATCAGTCCGTCACTTTTTGAGGGTGGACATAAGTTTTATTTTCATCAATGTATTTAAACCACATGGAGTCTTACTCCTCATTGGTTCTACTTCCAGACATGCCAGAGTTGGACAAAGATCTGTAGTAGTTAAGTCACAGAGGAAGTGTAAAGTAAACAATATCTTTGATTATGGAGAACTTTATCAATAATAAACACAGGATACGCGTACATGTATACAGTAACAGGACAGTTGAGTTGGGCTTGAAATTTTTAGTGATGTGTGAAAGATCACTGAAGCATAGTTTTGATGTGATATTTTGTCATCAATAAATAGCTCTATAAAAATAGCGGACCAAGTCTGTCAGGTGTCATTTTAAGTCTGTGTTTGACAGGGTCTTTTGATACCGGTAACATTTGATTGAAGCAACATGTGTGGTTTATGCGCTTGTTATATATGCATCTTACTCCCTGTGCACCATGCATTAATCTGATGCACATACATACACCATATGAGCAAAGTTACACGACAGCACCCCAATACAAAAGGGCTGTTCGGCACCAGTTCAACATTGATTTTTTACAAAAAAACAACTTCCTTTTCTTCCTGAAATTCCAAGCTTCCAAATAAACACTGTTCCATATAAGTTTCATCAACTTCTTATACATGTTTTTGGGGATTTTCAACAGAAAAATGCACATTTTTTGTTACCGTTTTGTAGTCTTTACAAATCAAAACCAGGCTTGACAGTGCTTTATTCAAATGCCTTGAGTCATACATGAATTGAAAGAGTATTTTAAGCTCTACAAGATGATGACATCATCGTTCTAAACCCGGTTGAGTCTCGTGAGATATTAGGCTTAGACCAGACTATGTCACACAACAACAAACAAAGATGGCTGTACACAGTTGTTGACATGGTGAAGTGGCTCTGATCTTACATTATTTTCATCATACTTCACACCTAAAACTCGGTGCAAACAGACATAACAAATGGTAGTAACACAAATTTCCACTCTTTTACAACACAAATGCTTTTTAAAATATAGAATTTGATGCACAAAAAGGGCAGAAATCGTTGATTGAAAACAAACACTTTTACACGCCGTCAGTTTCAGATATAAAATTTAGAGGTGTCGTTTCACTGGACTCCCTACCTGACATCCTGAACATGCTGAAATTGTGAAAAGCCAAAAGGACTTGTCTTCAAACTTCAAAGTTTAATTTACAAACCATGTTAGGCCTACAGTGTGGGTGGCATTTTTCAATGTCTGATGGTGAGTAGCTTATGCAGTGGCCAGATACAGAACTCTTCCTAAACATGCCAAAACGACATGGAACTTGGTAACTTGCTGGTGACAGCGATAGGCAGGCAGGCCTCGTCGACATCATGGTCGGGCCATGGCCCATGATCAGATGATGTCATGTGTTGGCTTGACTGTGGTTCAACTCACCTTCCACAGCGCCACAGTGAAACGTCGGTGGAATCATGATTCTTATGTCTAGTTTCGACATCAAAGAATAATCGAGGTCATACTTGTTGTATCATTCTGAACTCCAGCTGCTTCAACAGTCTAATACAATTTCCTTAAAATGCAAACTTTAAGCTTAGGCCTACTTCAGTAGACGAAATAATGGCACAAACATGACAGAGCTACAAATTTCATTGTAGAGCTAGGGCTAGTGCTCAGCCAGTCAATACCAATCATTTTACGCTAGACTTCATTGGACAACCTTTTCCGAATGGAAATATATTTACCAATCAGCATGCCTGTTCTGGTTGACAATCTATATCTAGCGCTCGCCTCTTTTGTTTACCAATAATTCAACTCTATAGCATACGGTTTCCGAAGTGGAAACCAGTCTGCAAGCGCGCCCGCTGAAGATTGATCTAGCTGGTTGGCACCAGTTTGAACGTTTGTAGGACGATTCAGAGTGGCCTTTAAATCCAATTCCATCCAAGTAATTCAAGATGAGCAAAGCACATCCTCCCGAACTGAAAAAGTAAGATTATTTTTGAGACACCTGGGCTTATTTCTACGCAGGCTGAAACAATTGATATTTTAGAGTTTTGACAACGCCGGTAGCTTTGTTGGCATGAGGCATCATGTGTGGAATGCTCTATGCTGTGTGTACTGTACATTGAATTTTCATGTACATGTAGGCCTAGGCCTACTTCAAAAATACGATAAATCTTTCATATTAAATTTTATGGTATTTTTATGTGGAGAAATAAACGAGATTGATTGGTCGAAGTACTTGTACCCCAGAACCATGGGGTCTGATGTCCGCCCCCGCTCCCACGAACCCCACAGAAAACGAGCTTTTTTCGCCAGCCTTTGCTTTATTATTAGTATATTACATGTATTAAAACTAGGCCTACGTGCCGTTTACACGGTTTAACAGGGCACAAACAGGGTTTTTATTCTGGCTGTGTACCCATAAAAATGCTGCTCCATTTCCCTAAAGAGTTCTGTGTAACCTAGCCCCACTAGGTGTGACACGGACTCTCACTCCCGATCCATCCTTAGCCACACATCCGTTACGCAATTTCGTGTCAGCGTATTGAACATTTCGGCGCACCCACTTATCATCGTTGGCGCAATTTCTTTTGCACACGAACATGATTCTTGACCTTTCCGCTTTCTAAAAACCATTTATTGAATGATTTCTTTCACGTTATTCAGGTATTTTCTAGTCTTTTTGCCTTTATCCATTCCATGTAACAGGCTCGCTAGATTGGGAGTGAGAGTCCGTGCCACAGTAGTGGGGCTATGTGTAACCTAGCTGACCTACCTTCGTACCGAGTGCCAAGAAAAAAATGGGCCAAAACCATGAGGGTCCCGTTTTCAAAAAAAAGTCGGAAATAGATCCTAGGCCTATTTCCCGATTAGTGCCCAAGAGTCGTGCGGTTCACATGTGTACTTGCGAACACGAGCTGCAATCAAATGGTTGACTATGGCTCACCACTTTCCACATAGGCCAGTGTCCACCGCATGCTTCGCCCACAACCATTTTTATCATGTCTGCCTCTATATGTATTCAACACTAGCATGACTAGCTCTGTGGTGCATATTTAGCATCATAATTCCCATACGCGGAAAGAGTTCAATACACGAACATCGCTGTTTTTACCTACAGTCGTACCTCTGCCACGTTGGCCATCAGAAAGCTACATGTATAACATGCCCGAAAGAAGTCAAATTTAGCAGAGAAAATATTGAAGCAATTTACCGCTCCCCCCAGAAAAAGCCTACTATTTCAGACAAGTCCCGTAGGGTTGCGCCTGGGTGTCAAGAGGTTTCCATGTATAGAACTCTTTCTCCAGAAAATGTTTGTAAAATGTGTTGTAAATATTCTGCTGGCCCATTGTAATAGCTGGGACATCACATGGCCATTTTAACCCTAACCGCCAAGCATATTGTTTGGCTTGCAGTACTCAGTACTACAAAATACTAAGTAGTAGCCTTAGACTGAAGGACCTAGCACTTCAGATTAATTCTTCTGGCTAGGTTACTTCCATTGTTACTCGTACAGAGAACAATAAAGCCATGTGTTCATAGTGCCACAGCACTGTATGGTACATTGTCTTTTCTATTGTATTTTATGGCTTCAGAGAACAATACGGTCATGTCCTCTTACAAGTGACAGCGCTGATTACTACATTTTACTACAAGTAGTAATTTGTAGTATTATGTAGGGTTAAGGCCAAGGTTTTGGTGTCGGGGGGGTCACACTGGATAAACCTGGAATTAAAAAAATACTTTTCATGAGAAGTAATATACATTGTCTTTGTTATTTGCAGGTTCATGGACAAGAAGTTATCGTGTAAGTGTTTCAACAAACAGTGTTTCCTTTGAATTATAACAAGATATTTGGAAGCTCAAAATGCTTTTTTTATGAAGTTTACTGAACACCAATTTCAGCAACGTACAGAAGGGAATTAAATCCCTTGACATACCAACCCTCAACAAATTACAAGTGATTTTTTTTCCATGTTCATCATATTCAGTAAAGCTGAACGGCAACCGTAGGGTGACAGGCACTCTGCGAGGTTTCGATCCCTTCATGAATCTTGTCATGGACGAGACTGTTGAAAATCTTCCCAGTGGGGAGAAATTTGACATTGGCATGGTGGTAAGTTTGCACCAATCACAATCAGATGCAGCTGCACTCTGTTGTCCATTGCCTTAACCACTTCCTGCCGGGTGGAGTTTGCGCATGCAGGACGCGTTGCTGGGCAGTTTTTCATGATTTTCCGTTTTCAAATTCTTCAAAAATTCATATATCTTCATTTACTGGAAACTTACACCCACATAAATGACTGTCTGGTGGCTACTCTAATATGAAAGGCAACGTCCATTGATGCCAATGGTACACTGTTTCAAAACAATGGCAAATTAACTCCGTTAATGCCAGCACTCTGTGCTGACAGTGTATGAAAATTTTTGGCAATTCCCAGCAGCTCAGTCTTTTGTTCCAAGTACAGTCTCTTGTTACAAGGCCCAGTTCCTTTGTGCCGATTTTGGTTACAACGTCTCCAGTACTGGGCTCCCCAGTGTAGCAGCAATGAATTTTTTTTGACCCACTTTTTCTGCAGCTTCACATTCTTTTTCAGTGTATGGAAATTATCTGGCCTCCGGTTTTGGTTAAAAGTGCAAGTTATCAAATATTAAAAATTAATCACTGCTTTCCTGGACAACTGATGGCACCGTTGCTGTAATGTCATCCAGGGAAGACATGGTTCAGTGTATAGGTTTTCTGTTCAAATTGTGAACCCCAAATCAACTCAAAACATATGAGAATGGGTTGCATGCTTGCTTATTTCTAAGAAACTTGAAGCTAGCAAAAACCATAAAAACTTCAGCAGTTTTTGTTCACAAACCAATGTATCATTGAGATTGTTTTCCTGGGGTGACATCACAGTTTATCTCACAAGTAAACCAAAAAGGCAACGAAATACCCTTTAAAACAGTAAAACAAAAACTGAAAATGAGGTTAACCGAGATGTAAAGGTGCATTTTAAAGGTTTGTATGAAAAATTTGGCATTGTAGGTACCCTTTAAGAAAATCCTGTGGACATCAATTTCAGTGCTACAATGCCTTACTGGGAGCATTTTGATCGAAGGAATAATACCTTGGGACAACATTAAGGGCTTATTTAGAAGTTTTGCACTGAACACTGCATGTGTTGAACACTTGACCCCTTTCAATTGCAACAACCCAATTCCTTCAGATATGAATTTGTATGTGCAGAATTGTAGAAATAGAGGTTAGAAGTGAAATGGGAAATGGAGATGTATTGGAAATGTTTTGATTTTTTTCTTTCAGGTAATCAGAGGAAACAGCATCATTCTTCTAGAGGTACTGGAGAGAATATAGCGTTTTGCCATGGGCAGCTCTGATCCTAAAAAGAACAATGTTTGTCCCCAGTCTTTAAAAACATCTGACTGGAAGGTGAAGCCTGGAACTTTGGGACAAGAGCAACAGTTACCGATGCCTTGAAACTGATTGATGCTCTTTGAAGATTGTTGGAGTCATTCAAATGTCGTTTGGAGGCTTTTATTCAGTGACTGCATCTTTAGTTACTTTAGCCACATGTACAGTACATGAACATTTCCTTGGTGCAGTGCACAAGGCCTGTTTGGTAATATGTCTACCATATGAACTCCATGTTGCAAGAATGGGGTAAACGAAATGGTCTCAGAAATCTATTTTAGAAAACGGAAACTAATGTATATCTGTAACTCTAACCTCTTCAGATCCTTTAGAATCCACATGAATGAATTTGAAGGATTTGGTAGATATTAGGGAGCTTTTGTCAGAAATGGAATTTGATACCCCATAAATATTGAACCACAAAGGATATAGTCTTTGATCTCCTGCACAGTGGAAGATATTGGTTGTGTGGAAAGTTTCCAGTGGAAAATTGTGAGTTTTTTATTTGCTATGAAGAATATTGACTCAAGTTCTCAACTACAAGTACTTTTGTTATGTCGTCATTGAGTTAGCCACAAACGGTATCTCTTTCAAGTTGACCCTTTAATACGTCTGTAGTAAATTTTTCATTGTAAATAATTTTTTTGAAGTGTCTGTCGCTGGCTTGCTTGTAATTCTGTAAAGTAGTACAAGTGTTGAAGTAGTGCCATACAATGATTTAGGTTGGGATGGGATGGGAGTGTGTGGAGCTGAATAAAAACAAGGCTCTGAACTTTTTATGACCAACAGAAATTGTCCATTCTACCTGCACTGTAATCCATGAACATGTATTTTGATTTTGAATACCTGGTAGTGTGCCATGGTCTATGTTCTCTTCAATGAGATGCTTCAAAGCTGAAGCATTTTATAAATCATATCCGTATTATGAACCTTTTAAGGGCAGGGTCTTGTGAGGGATGGTAGTAACCCGTGGTCCTTCCAGTTTTAAGATGCCCTTTTCTGATTTTAAATGGTCGAGACAATCATTCCAAATAAAAAGTTTGTTCCTTTTTTTATTTAGAACGCGGTAGTGCAATGTTACTTTATTTTTAAAGGATTTAGTTCTGAGGGGCTTGGTGTTCAAGACATCAGTATTAATCATTGGATTTGGACCTGTGGGGTTTTAAAATGGTTTTTAAGAATTCTTCAAGGTTCATTGAATTCTAGATTAAATTGCAGAATTTTGGGGCGTTTTGGTGTGGTTTTGGGTTAATGTTATGGGTACCCTGAAGTTACCAACAGTCTCATCTTCATTATGTCATTTAACGAAGGGGCCAAAATGGTTGTGATCATCCGAAAAAAAAAATCTTGTTTTGGTGTGGTGTTGGAGTGTGATCCTTATGCAGAAATGATTACGCGTTTTGATTTTTGACAGAAAAAACATGTAATTTATCATGGGTATGGTATAGGGGGCAGGGTCTCGGACGTCCACATGACCAAAAAATTGACACTTCAATGCAGAGGGCGCCATTTATATTAGCGGTTTGCAACACTAGCAATGCAAAGTTGTACCGATGCCCGGACTCCCACTATGGATTCCAAGTGGAAACTGAAGCTCGGCATCAGACTAAATGAATAGAGGCAGTTTTGGGGGATTGTCCATCCAGCGCGGTGATAAGGCGAACCTACACGGAACGGCTGCTAGAATTTGGGTAAATCAAGCCCAGATTTTACGGTGATGGACTCTTACGATGTCATAGCAAACCAGCCGGTTGTCATAGACAATGTAAGTAAAATAATGTTTATAAAGTGAGACATATGGAGAGGGTTATTTCATTGGGATATGGAGCACTCTACTAAAGTACTATCATGTACATGTAAGTAAGCCTTTGCCTATCCCAGTTTCCTAATTTAGAGACGGGCATGACGGGCCAGGGCCATTTACCTATCACTGGCAGGTTGGACCAAACATTCAGGTTGGGACATAACAGAAACATTTAACAGCACAGTCATGTGTAGCATTTTTTGTTTATCTTTAGTATTTATTATTATTTTTTTTGAGAAGTAGGTCTAACATGCTATTTTGGGCATAGTTGGGGCTTTTGTTGAATCATCATCTGATCATGCTGCAGGCTACATCATACATGAATTAATACTAGCCTATAGGCCTAACATTACTAGGCTCCTATTAATTAACATGAGGTCTAAATAAAGTGGGAAGCAGTTCCATATAGGCCTACATGTACATGTATGGACAACACTTGATGCCCCTGTGCATAAACCTATGAGACCTATTTGTTAAGTGTTTTCTTAGTGAATACTTTGGAATTTTCTTTGCTAAACTTCACTTTTTAGGACATTTTATCACTTTTTTGACACCTGTTGTAACATTTTAAGGGAAAATTAGTGTTATCTGTATATCACGTATGTGGCACTCTTTCTGTAAAATGTCCCAAAAAGACATATTTAGCAGAGAAAATATTTAGGTATTCACATTGAAAATACATCTTTTTCAGACCAGTCTCCTAGGGTTTGTGCATAGGGCGTCAAGTGGCGTCAATTTATGTGTACATTTCTAAGGATACTGTCATTTAATTAATGGTCATGATGGTGCCCAAATATTGTCACTGTTGTTCAGTTGCTGTGCCCCAACGATAGCATCTGTTCCAACTTTTACATGTACTTGTTGGGTGTGCCCCAACCCTGATGTTACTGTTAGGCTGGCCCAACCGTAGTCCTACTATTGTATAGTGTATATACTATAACATACCATCATATAATATCCTAAGTTCTGGCAAATGTCAGTACAGAATTAACTGTAGCATTGAGATTTTGTCCTGAAATGATGTCACATGTTTATAAATATAGGCTGAGTGGCTTTAGCATAAAAAAGAAAGACACCAAAGTGTCTGTAAACTGACAAAATGATAATCAAAAATCAGTTAAATGGGACATAAATGTGCATAATTTACTAGGACTGTAGTTGAAAAACAAAAGTGTTGCTCGGACCCTTGAAGACCCTTGCCATAGAATGCTTGAGTAGGGTTCTTTAATTGTACCCTTGTGCTCGTTGCATCTTTGCTGTCATTTCCAATCTCTTTTGATGTTTGAGTGTGAATCACAGCTTTCTAGCATATTATTTCAAATGACCGCACTCACTGAGCAGAACAAGGATATAGTCGGAGAAAAAAGTGTCAGTGGTCCAGATTCGGGATTCATAAGTTGTCTTGGATAATCCATAAGCCATGGAGCTGTAAAGTAATCCGAAGAGATGTCATACATGTAACTGTGGTCAGTGTGGTGGTGCTTCCTTCACAGGCACATTCTTAAGCTTGACACACTTGTGCAAAGTTTGGTGAGTCACAGCATTCTGTTGGTTGAAGAGGCATGCAACGTGCGTATTTTTCCTGTCAGCAAGTATTGTGCCCAGCAGTACCAGCATCTACATGTAATTCTGGTTGCCAAATTAAACTGTAGGCTTTGTAGCCCATTCCAGTATGGACATAAATGAGTTATGGAAATGAATATTGCCCTACTCTGTTCTCTGGTGTTAAAAAATGTCATGGGTCTTGTATTTAAAAGGAACCAAATTCTTTTAAAGGGAAACAACCAACAACTGTGCAGTGAAGATGAATCCATGTATCAGCACTCATGTATTTCAGAATGTGACAACTATTGGTTATCTTCTTTCCCTTCACAGGGCTCAGGTGTCATTAAAGCTGGCTTTGCTGGTGATCAGATTCCAAAATACCACTTTCCCAATTAGTAAGTTCTTCCTCCTTTTTTTTCTTGTTTTGTATTACATTATTTTCTCACCAAAACAAAAATTTAGTTCTTGGGAAGCTACATGTATATCAGGTGTCAAGTCAAAACCTGGTGTCTTCTGGAAGGAATGATGAAACATGTTTCTTTCAAGATGCAGTGGAAAGTTTTTGAGCTTAAGCTACTGGTAAGCTCCTTGCAAAATGTCTTCAGAATTAGAGTTAAGTTTATGCAAGAACCCAACAAGTGGCCAACACTTGTGAGTATGTGTTCAAACCAGATTGTGTGAAAGGCCCACTGGAACACAGCATTAATTAAGGTGCTTGTTCGTATGCACGTCACATTGCGTGCAGATGAAAACACATTTTTGTATCAGTGCAAACATTCTTGTTTGAAATGGCCCTCAAAACAAGGAAAGAATTTACTTTTGAACACTTTCTTTCACTTTATGCTTGGTGTCTGTTATGTATGAAGGCACTACATGTACATGTAAGTCACTTAGAACCTGTGCGTGCTGAGAGGTCAGTTACTAATGCATGCTTAACAACGTACAGTAGTTATGCACAGTACATCTGTCTATCCCCCCTCCTTCCCATCCGCTGCATTGTGTTAGAGGTATTTCTAGTAGTCACACAGCTCCATGTTTAGCTTCTGCACAGAATTCACAGACTAATGCGTTCTTCTCTACGACTTTAGTGTTGGAAGACCAAAGCATGTGCGGGTCATGGCTGGCGCATTAGAGGGCGATATATTCATTGGGCCAAAGGGGGAGGAGCATCGTGGTCTGCTGTCAATCAAGTACCCAATGGAGGTAAGAGGTCTTTGTGTGCTCTTTGGATGAACGGAATTTGCTGTCCAAAAGCAGAAGTGTGAGGGCAGTGCAAGGAAACGGACAAAGTTTCTTCTGATGATGATTGCCACTATTTGCAGAACTTATCAAAACGGACATAATGGGGACCAAACGTCCCTTTTTTTAGTCTGTGTCACATCTGACATATGATTTTGTAAGTTCAAAACACATTTTCTAATTTCCAAGAGTGATGAATTTATGCAAATTACCTGCCAAACAAATAGTTATAGTTTGAAATTAATTCTAGTGACATTTCCATGTCAAATAACAAAAGTTAGATGTAAGAGGGACACGAAAATTTCACACTTTTGGACCCCTAATTTCTGGAATTACCCTTATCAATTAACCATGACCTGAGCACAGACCTTGAAAATTTGGAGGATATTCCAGGAGGTTTTGAAGGATTTGACAGGATTGAAGAAGGTGCGGCCCAGGCACTGTTAGATTTACATGAATACATGGGCTTGATGCTGCATGTACATGTACACGTACTTGGAAGTTTAACTACAAAGAATGTGCGAATATTTTCTTGCAGAGAATTTTAAAGGATTTAAGAATGTTCTTAGCAGAATTGCTGAGGTAATCTGGGTTAACCCCCCATGCCTTTTTGTTGGAAGTTGTCACAAATGCATCAAAATCCAAGGCTTCAGTAAACCGGTGTGCTGTCTGAAACCCAGACTGCTTGTTGCCCAGGTGGAGTCATGATGGCTGGCTGTATGGTTCAGGATCAATTATTAAGCTTAAACGATAATGTCGGTGGATCAGGGGTTGTGAGGGTGAAATGATTACAAACGTACACGTTTCTGGGTCGAAAACTACACCACGTTCTCAGGAAAGACTTGCATGAGACATTTCTCTCTCACCTACGAGGAGGGAATCACTCTGTAGGGCACTGCCACGTGTTTGTGCCGGGAGGATGCTAAATACGAAATCCTGTACTATTGTAATTAAAAACTGTTGTCATTTGTGGGGGAAAAAAAATCCATGTTAAATTATGTGTGTCTACCCGTAGATAATGACAACACTTTGAGTCCTCCTTGTTGATTATATGTGCCAAAGAAAGACCATTTGGTAGTGTTTACAATTGGAGACTTTGAGACGCCGGTGGCAGCAGACATACATGTACCGGTCCTTTTTCAAGGTATTGCACATGCTCAGAACTATGCACGCATGCTCAAAACAACGTGCACATGCTCAGAACTGGTAAAAAGGACCAGTAGATTTGTTGCCACCAAGCGTTTCAAAGTCTCCCATTGGACTGTCAAGATTTTTCCCTTGATATAAGTACCGTAGATGGAACAGGACTGGTTTATCTGATTTGTCCAGAGTGTGTGTGCAGTGCATAGTATGCTATTGCATTATTCCAACCAGAACAAGCCTGGTTCGACATGTGGAACACATTTTTCCCCTAGACTGCGCACTGAAAGTACAGAATCAGATACTGCAGTGCGTTCAGCCATGGTTTTTATGAGCCACACTCGACATGTGGTGCAGTCAAGTAGAATGGCCTTTTTTATTCGTCCTGGTCAATAATTTCATGAATTTTCATGCATTTGAAATGCAGTCACTGTCAACTTCATTGCTTTGAATATCCCATGTTGATGCAGCCTTTGGTTCCAGTGTCACGGAAGTCGAAATATGGAAAGATGTTATGCTGGTAACTTCATTCTGACATGCATCGCAAAATAGACATTCTGTGCCAAAAGACTCATTTTGCTTGATTGCATCACACAGACCCCCCTTGCAGAATCGGAATTCTATAGTACACTGTGCATTCGATATTGCAAAAGCTATGGATTTTACCCTCAAGGTTGACAGAATTGGAGACACGACTTGATCATTTGCTAAAGGTTAATAGTACATGTATGCCACTGGAGAGGCATTCGTTTATTACATATACATGTGTGTGTGTCTGTGTGTCAGATCTGAGTTCATTGCCATGTACACACTGCAAGACTCAGTGTAGACCGCAGACATTCATCAAACCTGAATCTTTACACAACTGGGTTCATGCAAATGATGAAGTTTGTATTGATTTTACACTTGTAATCACTCTTTGTGTCCATAACAAAGCATTATTGCTAGGTGCATATTATATGCAGCACAGTGCAGAGAGTCTACACCGCACCTGTTGTAAACTAAATAAAAAGGATACGTGTTACAAATTGCAATCAATGTACATTTGTACACGTACATGTGCATTTATAATAATGAACAGTTGCTGGTATCATAAAAGTGTCAAGATCACTGAATCTGCATAGCTGATGTGCATTTTGTGCATGTGTGAACTTGTACGATATACATGTACTTTGTATTCTAGGAAATGAAAACTTTGCAAGGAGTCTGATTTTTTTTTATTCTAAGTGGTCTGGGTATATCATTTACATGTTCTAGTAGGACTTGACAAAGCATCTTTTCCCATTCATAATTTTGTATTTAAATTGTTTTCTTTTCAGCATGGTATTGTTAAAGACTGGAATGATATGGAGCGAATATGGCAGTATATTTATTCCAAAGATCAGCTGCAGACATTTTCTGAAGAGGTAAACCTCCTCCAAACATTTACTTAAATTGGTTGTACTTTCTTTTTGAAGTACTGAAGCTAAAACAATAAAGTTTTGACCAAGATTTTGTGGTACGCACCTTTACATCTGAGCGTCATGTGCACATGTTCATCTTGCATTTTAATTACATGTACAGGTAGCCATGATTTGGTGTTTAGAATATACGGTACCTCATCTGATCTTCTCCGGACTGCCTTGGGGGATTTAAATCCATTTTAGGAGAAAACTTTGCAACCCAGACTTCATCTCCAGTGCAGTGATATTGGTCTTGATATGACCAAGATCTAGCAGCCGGTCAAACATAAGGCTACCTGCCTTAACACAACATAAGGATGACAGATGATGATGTTTTGAAAAGCAAAGTGTCTGTTACTGGTCCTCTGAGATTTAGTCTTAAAATTGGAAGATGGGAGTTGGTTAATATCTCACACTAGTCCACACTAAATCATGGAATTCCAAAGACGTTCAAGCACCTACATGTATGCCCAATGTTTCCCTTTTCTTACAGCATCCTGTTCTACTAACAGAGGCTCCCCTCAACCCACGGAAGAATCGGGAGAAGGCAGCTGAGGTGTTCTTTGAGACATTCAATGTTCCGGCTCTCTTCATCTCAATGCAGGCTATTCTAAGTTTGTAAGGAAGAAGTCCACCTTTCCTCATCGGTTTCTACATTTTTCCCCCCCCCTTTTTTTTACACCGGCTTCTCTGTGCAAAGAGGAAATGCTCAATTTAACTCTCCAATATCACTTAGCATTTTGTACAAAATTCAATGTATGCAATCTACAAATGCGAAGACCAAGATTTTGTGCATAGCATATCCCATACATAGCAGAAGTAATTTCCTTAGGACATTCATGGATTGCAATGTTTTTCATTCTACTGTTAGACATTTAGATGGAGACCTTTGGGGGGGGGGGATTTTTTATGCTACATGCTTTTATGATGAGTATATGATCAAAGAAAGCATTTAAGTATGTGTGGCAAAAAGGGGATGTTTTCATGGGCTTACCCACATGCATATTAGGGTTCCCACCCCAAATTTGTCCTGGGACAATGAACTGCAAAACTGTTGCCTCAAAATTTCAGACAACTGTCAAAGATTCGCAAAGAGGTTTCAAAAGGTTAAATTTGTTTTCAGAAAAAATCCTGCAAAACACAAATGTGTGAAAAAGCTATTACCGTGCACTAAACACTTCCTGGTTGTGTTATTGATACGTGTAGATACGCAACAGGTCGGACAACGGGAGTAGTTCTGGACTCCGGTGACGGTGTGACGCACGCCGTGCCGATTTATGAGGGCTTTGCTCTCCCTCACTCCATCATGAGGATGGACATAGCCGGCCGGGATGTCACTCGCTACCTGCAGCTGCTTCTGAGGAAGGAGGGTTTCAATTTCCACACGTCAGCTGAGCTGGAAGTCGTCAAGATGATCAAAGAAGTAAGTGTCGCTCTCCTCTGTGGGACTTTTCGGGGGTGGGGGAAGGTTTCGTTTTTGAAAAAACATCAATGAGTGGGGAGCGGTGTAAAGTATTAATTCCCATGATATTTACATTTTCAGAATGAAAATTTGATTGTCTGGGTTTGCGTTGAAGATGTGTTTCTGTCTGAAAAATGAATCAAATTGTTTTGAGCAAATGTCTTTCTTCAGAAGGATGGGGAGATATTTAATCTGGTTAGTGTCAGACTTCATTGGTCACTGGTATTCATTGCTCACTGGTCCATGTTGGTTGCACCTTTTGAATGTGTCAACTCTGTCTCATTACATTGTATTTTCCGACAGCAGCAAGAAGTTGCAAGATGAAACTGTGCAAAATAATGGAGATTTTGTTAAAGTTTCGTTTTATACTTATGTCACTTATGAAGATTTAGTCAGCATTCTGGAATAGCGTACATTTTGGAAACATTTGCCTCATAGAGAGCTTCATCTTGAGCTATTTCTTCTTTATGCAGCGATCTTGTTTCCTGTCCATCAACCCACAAAAAGAAGAGACGACGGACACGGAGAAATCACTCTACATGTTGCCCGATGGAAGCACGCTAGAGGTGAGTCCAACCACAAAAGCAGTATACTAAAGCGTCTGTTTGTCTGGCCATTTGAGGGTTGTAGGAATGCAGCCCTGTCCACTGCTATTTTGGCATTGTATCCCAGATGCACCTTTTTAATGTGACTTCGCACTACGCCAACCCTCTTTATTGAACCTATTAGATTGCAATGTTACTCATGTAACCTGCATTTATGGTGTCATCGTTATTTGTTAACCTCTGTATAAACAAATACCTCGTCTAGTTTTGGTTGTTAAAGACAGAGTGAATATGTCAGTGAGACTGTCATAACACAGACACTGTGATGATAGCTGCAGGAGGGCGCTCTCCCACCAGTTCAAATGTGAGGCGGTCCACAACACTCTTTTTAGTGACCACCTCAGCCTATGTTGACCAACATTGACAACATTGAAAAACTCGTAGAAAAATGAAGTTCAAAATGTTTAAAAATTCTATGGAATTGTTCACTTTCGTATGGTTCTGACCGAAAAGCAAGGAAAGCCACAAAATGTAAAATTGGTTAGAGGAAATGGATGGAGAGTAAATGATCAACTAAAAGGTAGAGAATGTAGAAATTATTTGAGGTGCTGTCTGCACAGTTGGCTATGTGCATTTGCCATGGGCACTTTGATGTTGTCCTCATATTTTGGCCCCCTCATACTGATCAGCACCCCAGGGGAATGCTGAGTTGTGGAACAAATGCAGCAAAGTGACAAAGCTTGTGACTAAACACGTCATCCTGTTCCCAGGTTGGGCCAGCCAAGTTCCGGGCCCCTGAGCTCCTCTTCAGACCGGATCTGGTGGGTGAGGAATGCGAGGGGCTCCACGAGGTGCTGACATTTGCCATCCAGAAGTCCGACATGGACCTTCGGCGGACCCTTTTTGCCAACATTGTGCTGTCGGGAGGCTCCACGCTCTTCAGGGGTTTCGGGGATCGGCTGCTCAGTGAAGTGAAGAAGCTGGCACCAAAAGATGTGAAAATAAGAGTGAGTGTAGGATTATGGTATTACAGTATCATTAACTCTCCCAGATCCTAAAAAATCTGCCTGGAGATTTAAGAGGATTTTCTTTCACAGGATTGCGAAAGGTGGAGCCCTGCTTTTGTTACTTTACATGTAACTTGATGGCTCTTGAAAGTTAAAGTTCATCACAGTGCATTTTGGTGTCATAAGTTTTTCAATCCACAGTCTGAATTGAAACTAAAGGTGTTCCTTGGCACCTAGCAAATCAAAAAGAGAGGAAAAAAAGATGCTTGAATCTTGGGAAAAGCTGTAGATGATGTTGGAAGTTTGACGGCACATTAGGAGGCTCCTGTAATATTTACTGTGTTTTACTTTTGTAACTGAATAATAAGTTTGTATTTATGACTTTCTCCTTTCACTGAGAGCATTATTTGTTGCTTTCTTCCTCTCTAATCACAGATATCAGCCCCACAAGAAAGGTTATATTCAACATGGATTGGGTGAGTCTAGATTCAAATGTCAAGCAAGTTCCATTTTCAAGTATACACAAGGAAACTAGACCTTTTTAAAATGTCCAACCTGCACCTCTGCAATACCGAACCAGTCTGGCTGGTGGACTATCCAGCTCAATTGTAAGGATTTCCAAAATGATGTGAGTTAATGTGTCTAGGAACATGCCACTGTAATTCCCCTTAAGAGTGCTGATTTCCTCACTATGCTCTGGAAAATTGTTAGAATTAAGAGTGAGAAACAGTCACATCTATGTTTACGTTTGCGTCCCATTTTTACTCATTAAAACTTGATTCAGCTCAGCTGACTTATTTCATAGCCTTGCAAAATCAGCTGGCCACATGTCTTCTCTAACTGCAATCTTCCCCATTCTGTTTCTCATCTTCAGGGGTTCGATTTTGGCCTCGCTAGACACTTTCAAGAAGATGTGGGTGTCTAAAAAAGAATATGACGAGGATGGAGTACGGGCTGTCCATCGGAAGACATTCTAAAGCATCAGGCAATATTGGTCATGTAGTCTCGAGAACAACAGTAACCATGTCACTTGTACTAGTGGAAATTCTTCTTAAGTTGCAGCTTTCTACTTTTGTTTGTAAGCCACAGAAACTGGGGATAGGGATGGAAATTGTTAAACTACAATAAATTTGTCAAAATTGCTGATTGCAGAATTTTTTATCCGGATTTTTCTGATTTCAGGAGTTTTCAAACGATCTCTTTCAAAATCATGAAGGTGTTTTTCCCATATAAAAGTTGGTACGTTAAGGCAAACACAAATGTGTGCCATGTGTATTTCCCACGGATGAATGCAGAACCAATTTTTTTTTTCCCGGGCGTCATTTTTGTGTGTGTACCCTTTGTTATGGTCTTTTTTTGAGGGGTGAGGCTAAATATGGGACTTTGTAACACGCTTTGGGAGAAAAAAAAAATGAAATGGAAAAAAGAAAAATGTGCTCGCATTATCGTTTGTAAAAGTGAAAGCAATTTGCCTCTTTTTGTGGGGTGGGGGTATATTGACTCCCCCATTTCCACCAGTGGTATTTCCAAGTTGTGTGCTGAGAATTTAGTCATGTACAAAGGGTACTTAAACATGTTTTAAGGAGTTGTGCCTCAACGTGAAAGTTCCTTGGATTTTAATAATACATTACCATTAAAAAAGTTACAGCTTCTTTTGGTTACTGTCATGGAGTGTCTTAGAAATGGAACATTCTGGTTCCGAGTAGAAAGCTTGTGGTTAAACCCTAAACTTGAATCTATTCTTCAGGGAACAACTCGAACGTTGGAAACGTTCACATTCTGTTTGGCCATTTGCATCGAAACACCTGCATTCCATTGGAGTGTTCCCGTGCTTTTTTGCATAGACTGTTCTGAAGCAGCGTTCCAACAGGAATGCTGTGTTCCCTGTGGAATGGCCACCCGTTCCAGATTGAAAGCATGGCATTCCAAAGGCAATGTTTCGACCGTTCTGGATTATGAGATGTTCGCTTAGTGACATTGAGCAGTTTTCCCAGGCAGAATGGTCTGACAGAAAATACGTTCTGGGTAGAATTTGATTTCTTGGGGGAGAACTTTGGAAAGCTTGTTTTGCATTTTACTTGCCAGTTTACATATTTTGAGAAGGATGTATATTTCCTAATACAAAGATATTAGGAGTGGTGATGAAATCCATGAAGTTGTGAACATTCTGTTCGGAAAATTTGTAGTCATTTGCCAAGAAACCAATTCTGTTTACAAAGAAACTTACTTTTCTAGATCCTTCCAAATGCAGCATGAAGCTTTGGAAGAATTTTAAGGGCAAGGAAGATGGATCCACATCATTTCATATCATAAGGGACTTGATGTCCCTTGAAGATTGAAATATAATTGGATCCTTCCATAGAGCTATATCAAATAGACCTTTTGCCATGAAATGTGCAAATTAGACCGGTGCATGCATGCTACTACTGCTGGTTGGCAAGCACGTCTGTCAACACTATCGGCAGTGTAGGAGAAATGCTACAACCATAAACCTGGCGCATTGAGGGTCAATCAGCCTTCGTCTGATACCTCGGCACGCTTCTCTCAAAACTAAAGAAAGTTTCCATTTTCTCAAGGTTGGAAAGTAACAATTCCTTGTCTTTAAGTGTGGCACTCATGTCAGACTAGTACAGAAATGACGTTATGTGCTCATAGTTGCCAGCGCATGGAGATTTGTATTGTTACGTCATAGATTCAAGCAACTTTGCCTACCAGCAGTAAATGCACATGAGCCTGCCTTATTTGCATATTTAACGGGAAAGGTCCATTACAAGTGCTAACTTGTCGGTCCCCACACAGAAAAGTTTAAATGCCTCCTGAGTGCAGACAGTTTGAATTCATGTGCATATTTGTAGCACATAATGTGATACGATGGAAGGAATTCCACAAGATGTAGTGAAATGAAATGCACGCAAGTACAACATACACAAATAATGTTGTAGTGTATAATGTATTAGAAAGCCTTTGCAAAGTTCATCTGCAGCACAGAATGCATACATGTGCATTGTTTACACACAGCAAAATGAATCGCTCATTTACCAATTGTGTATTGAGGTTTTTGGTGCATCAGCTTTGTTGACTCATTTTTTTTAAGGATGTAGACGCAGATGTGCAAATAGTTGTACAAACTTTTGAGTTTTTCCCATAGGTTTTGTGCACAAACATGGATGCGCCCAGCAGGCTTTACTTTGCAAAGCGTGTTAGCACTCTGGTAATGTAATACAGCTCTGCGGTTGCTTCAGGGCTCTTTGCAAAATGCTGTGAGACTTCAGAGTAATTTCTTCAGTTGCAACCTATATTGAGATTCTTAGGTTTTACATTATTTGTTATTACATTCACGTGAGATGCCGTACTTGGTGGCATACATGTATTTGCATTCCCATTCATTTTTTTTTACATTTACAAATTATTTGTTTTGCTTTTTCATCATTTAAGAAATTTAGCACTAGTTAAGAAATGCTTACAAAGAAAAAAAACCCCAAAACTCATAATTTTGTCAAAATTTCTTCCTTTTATAATCGTTGGCGAGCATAAATATGAGTAGGTCTGCAGAATTGGAGACAGATTTAGGGTTGAAATTTTAGTGTGGTCATAGAGAAAAAGTGTATCGTAGAACTGTAGCAACAGAAAGCGTGGTTCAACTATGTAACTGTAAATATTGGTCAGTGTGTAGTTATCATAGAAGCTTGCGGCAGAATTTTGGAATTCCAAATTAATTTATGATGTATCTCAACAATACGGTTGAGGATTTCAGTTAGAGCCAAGCCATAAAGCAATGTGTTTGGGGTGGCATACAGGGGACCCCTTCATGTTAAAACATGGGTTTTGTTGCTGAGCAGGAGGGACCCTCTTTCTTTTCTGGTGTTTTCCTAAATGCTAAGCTGGTGTTGTACTTCTCCGTATTTGGCATAAGGGTTGACTTATGCTCTAACCCTCACCCTCCCAGAAATGAGATTATAGGATTCTTGTGATCTTGTGAGCTATCCAATTGAAATGATTCACAATACATGTAGTGTTTCCAAAATGCTTACCTCCCCCCCCAAAGTTTTTTTCTGACTTGTGAGTCAAAGTTGGTAAACAACATGTTA
The DNA here is from genome assembly GCF_001949145.1 of Acanthaster planci. The sequence continues at coordinate 672,548 of NW_019091425.1, forward strand.
CCAGCTACTGTGCTTTGGAGATTAAGTGCATTGTGTAAAAAGATCGATGCAGGTCGATTTGAAGCAGGTTTAGAATTATCATTGTTTCCCCCATGTAGTGACAGTAAATGGGAAGTTGCAAGATTTGGTTGTGAAAGCGTAGACAAGGTACGATGATTTAATTGTGGCACAGAGACAACTTTTTCCCACAGTGCTGAGCACACAATTTGATTTGGGCCCCCCTAGCAACAGTGTAGCTGTAAAGTGAAATGTCCAATATTCTCAACTCGTCTGTTCTTAAGCCATGAGCTTTTCAAGGGAACTAGGCGGACCAAGACAAACATGTACCTCGGGCTTTGTTCATCCTCAGTTCCCCGTGATTGGTCTCTTTTTTTTTTTCTTTACTGGTATGTAGCTTATGATGCATTGTGGGGAAAAAAAACAGTTCCCTTGGAATTTCTCAAACAGCAGCTCATGAAGAAAGAATGTAATCATACAGTTGTTAAAACTTAGAAATGCAAAAAACTACTGTCGAGCGCCGTTTCTCAAGCAGTTAAATTTACTCTTTCATCTACTTTTTTTTTCAACCCAGTGGTTTTCATTTTAAAAAAAAGGTCAAAATTCTGTTCCAAGACAAACTTTGGGTTATGTAAATCTGTATGTAGTTAAACTCTTGGAAGAACAATATAACTGCAAAGTATCCACGACCAGTTTGCTTTATTTGACCCTAGCAATTCCATTGTCAAGACATCGGTCAATATTAAAAGTGTTCTTAATAAACCTGTAATGCATGCACATGTAATATCTCTGTACAGTATTATGTGCAAGAAATAATAAATGACGCTCATTTGCTCTTTCAGGGTAAAAGTTTTGAATTTGTTTCATTTTATACATTAAAAAGTATTCACTTCACTTTGCTCCACGGATAAATACATCAGGGGAGTCAGGTAGGCAAAGTGGTTCTTTCCTCGCTTTCCACATCTGTGGGACAGGGTTTCCAATCCTGGCCTGCTCCACAATGTGGATTGGGTTTTCAGTCCCTTCCTGATTCTGAAGGTTTTATTCAGAATATTCCTACTTTTCATTGTCTCTTTACAGGTTTCTTCAGGCTTACAAGCTGCAGTGCCTAGGGCACTTCTGAGGAATCCTGAATTTGTAAAGTCTGTCTGTTACCAGAAACTTTTTTCCTTAATTCTAAAAGAAATTCTTCAAGGAATACCCCCCTTTTGTGAATTAAATTTGAATAAAACCTGGTACTGGAGTTCTTTAAATTCAAGGGAACGTAATTTGAATTCTCCATACTAAATATGCTGTTGCTATGCCTCATGATTCAGGGCAAGCTTTACATAGTTACACCTTACACCAATAATCTGTTTTTAGTGGATAAGAAGGGCACAAAGGAACCAGTCCATTCCAGAGATTGTGGTCACTATGTAAAAGCTTGCCCCCAATCACGAGGTGTGGTCGCTATGTAAACGCTTGCCCCCAATCACGAGGTTTACATGTAGCGGTATCTTTAATTTAGGGAATTTGAATTGGTCATAATGTGCAATCAGATAACTCAGTGTACCAAATTTTATTCAACTGTAACTCACAAAAGGTTTATTCTCACATGAAACCAAACTCAATTGAAATGCAGAATAAGGAAGTTAATGTAAATATTGTGTACATATATCAATAATTATGTGAACATGCACTCTGCATACACATCAGGAAATGTATGGACTGGTGCACTTGTGATTGCATTAGTTATTAAATTGATAATGTCTATTGCAAATTTGCCTGAGACATGATAAAAAAGCATCCAAGGACAATTTTGAACCATTTTGAATAGAAATTTCACAGTATCATGTATACCTTTTCTAAATTATAAACCAAATGAAAGAAATACCCAAGGATTATGAAAACAAAAACCCAATGAAATACACCTAAATGAAATACAAAGTGATTGCAATAATTTTTCTAATAGTGAACTGAGTATGACTAAAAATGACCCTTTTCTTCCATGTACAGTGTGCATGAATGACATAAATAGGTCCAAAAAGACACCTAAGATGAGATACAGTACTATGGGCTTTCTCATCCAAAACCCCAAAGTAACTACAACATATACAGATATATTTGGCAACTCGTATTCTTGTCGCGATTATTATTATTTACAGTACATGAGGGCAACATGGAACATGTACAAGGTACATGTAGAGTATAATTTTTTAAACAGTGTCCCTAAAAAATATGGGGTGGCCCAAAGCTTTAGTATGGGGTTACGACCCACTTAAAGACCCCCACTCTGTTTTGAGTTCAGGTCTACTGCATTTCTGGGCATCTCGGAGGTAAATGCTTTTCTTTAAAAAGGTAACTTTTGAAATTCACAGACACTTATTTCACCAAGATGTCATGAAGGGTGACACTTTCTAGAATTTTACTTTTACACCCTGAATTTTAAACTTGGTGGCCAGGTTTTAAAAGCCTGGTGGCTACTTTAAAACATAGTGGGAGACAAGCAAAACTCTGTAGGCTGCAAGGCTACTTCTGGAGAACACCGACTGTATTTTTCACATAGGGGACAGAAATTTCATAGGATGAGTTGCTCTTAGAAAATGGCCATTCTAATTTCATCAAAACTGTAGATGGACTGAGAACATGTACTTTTATAATCCTAGGAAAGAATCTTATCTCCATGAAACACTTTATCTAGTATTTTTCTGACATCATGAGCACCACCAGTGCAGACCATCCGGTGAAAGGATGTGACCCCTGACCTTTGCCAGTGCTGTCGTTGTAGTTTTCCCATATGTAACCAGATCTTTCATACTCCTTGATGATGTTACTGACAAGGTTTTGTCTCAGTTGTGTGTACAGATCTCTAGCCATGTCTTGATAGGGACCAGAGGTGCTAGCGTAATGGTACAGGGAACGTACAGCAAGGAAATTCATGTTTATCCATATGGCCCCACGCCAATACGGAGGATCGTGCTCGGTGTTGTATTTCATGTAAATGGGGTCCGATTTTGAAAGCGAGCGCAGACCATATTTTGTCCACAACAGTTTGGGGTCTTTCAGGTCAGTCAAGATTTTTCCCAATTTGTTGGACTCTGGCTCCAGAATCTGAAGCAGGAAGGGAAAGAGGCTGATGTAACCGAAGGCATTCACGTATTGCTCTTTAGGCTGATGCTGATCTTTGATGACACGTACCATTGGGAGCTTGGGAGGGGGTTGGGGTCGCCTTTGACCAGGCTTGGGAGTGGGAGGGGGCGGAAGCTGAGGGCGTTTCAACATGATGGCAGACGTGTGGCTTCCGTAATCACTGTACATCTTGCCCTTCGGTGACCAGTGCAGCTTGTCTAGCAACTGGTTGTCACTGAGGAGCTGATAGGTGGCCATGTAGTCATTGGAAGGGACGTTGATTGCGTGGGCAATATCCACCATGACACCAGAGGCAAGGGCCATCCAGCAACGCAAGTCAATGTGGAATTCAGAGTGAGTCGGGTGCGAGGCCCTGGGATAGTCGTCCAGTCCTGATGTCAATGTCTTGGGGTTCAGCTCTTTATCAGTCACGGCATCTCGGCCCCTCCATCGATATGTTGACGACCTTGGACCTGTCTGAGTGCTGTTGAACCAGTGGTACCAAGCCTCAAGCCGAGGAAACACGTGCTGCAAGTACTCTAAGAAGTCACCGTTTTTGCCCAAAGTCGTATCCCTCAGGATGGACTGAAGGGGCAGGAACAATGTCGGTGGGTTAGCATTTTCATTGTTCTGGATGACAAACTCCTGCGGGACTTTGCTGCGTGCTTCACTACCGAGGATCTGCTCGCGGGGAATCCAGCCCTCCATGTTCATCAGGTCCAACCAGTGGCCAATTATCTCCTTACTCAACGCTGGGTCCCACTTGCTGATGAGGAGGTTGTGAAAACCTTCATCCCAGAGGAAGCCACGGGGAAAAAATGAGCGAGAAGGCACTGCCGTCAAAAGCGGGGCATTCCAGTACGGAACTGGTTCCGGGGTGTGCTTGGACCTGACGATACTCTGGCCATAGAAGTAACCGATCCCACCAAGCATATTACTAAGGGCTGCTTTGGCAAAGGTTATCTCCTTTTTCTTGTATCCTTTCACTTCTAGTCCAAACTTGTCCTCAAATGTTTGGCTGAATGCATCTTTGTACTTTTTCAGCTGCTCTGTGAAAACTTTCCCAGAGAGTGGAGCTTGACGTTGGGTGTGGCTCCCCGACTCAAAAATGACCTCCATTTCAAACGGGAGCGACAGCGTAACTTGGTGGGCCACGAAATTTGGCTGGTAGTCCGTGATCCCCCTCAGCGCCAGGATATTCCCAGCAAGGCCCGCCACAAACCTGGTGCCCCCGTAGGGAAAGCGTTTCAGACTCTGCATTACCACTTCCCTGCTGAGGTGAATGCTGGGACTGTAGGTGCTGACGTAGTGGTAGGCCGTGGTGTTGGATGCCGGAGGGAACCTGATGGAGAAGCTGCCCAGCTCCTTGGTGTTGCCGCGGATTTGCAGGAGCTGGTTCCCTTTGACCACCGGCTGGAGAAGACCGTTATCCTGATCCAGGCCCGCATAGAATACAATACTTGCAATGGTCTTGTTGGCAGATTTAGTCTGTGAAGTAAACCATACAGATTGTACAGCGTAAATGAAATATATATTTTGGTAATACTGAGAAGTTCGGAAAATACCTCAAAATCTACCTTTTTTCTCATCATGAAAAAAGGCAGGGGAAAAAAGCCAGATGATCCAATAGCTCATCCCCCCCGCCCAAAGGTAGAGGGATTCTCCTACCCCTCCTGGGATTTACACTACTGACTTTGTCACTTTTTTTTAACAGCCCACTACCTTTTTGAATGTATTTTAGCCTTGGGGTGGCCTCAGTAAAAAGGAAAATGAATACTGAACCAGCATACCCTGGGCTTGCCACTAATGCGTGCTGTCCAGTCCCCACCGTGTTTCCCACCTGGCTGTTTCACAAACTCAGTCTTTAAGGTGAGATTCTTGTCCACCAACTCCTGAACGCCGAAGTTGACTCCATCATGCTCCAACCATCCATATCTGAGCCAGACATGAGTGATATAAAAAAATACCGCAAATATGGGGATTACTGCCATTAATGAATGGAAATTATGGTCGAGTGCACGGTGACTGATGGTACTTCTCTCGTCAATGCAATTGAACCCAAGGACAAAGTTACGTTGTCTTTTTACATTATCTTCCACTGCTGGTTTTCTCTTCTGCATGGGCTTAATGTCTTTGCTTATACATCTTACTGTGACAATTTTGTGTTTTGTTTGGTGTATGATTACGTTGTATAATTTGACCAGCTTGTTAATACACAGGCCTTGACTTCTGTGAACAGCCCTCCTGTTATTGTTCTTTCTTATTTCCCACTTAACCTTAATTCTATTATTTATCTTAAATACATTATTCATAAATACCTCAGACAGTCTCCCTATTCAACAATGTGCAACTTAACCATGCATTAACATTTGATAACGCCCGCTGAGAAGTGATAATGCCCCCTGCGAAAATCATGCACTGGCGCCTGGATACGGAACAATTTAATCGATTTTGATTGGTCAAGAGTCTGTGTGCACACAGCTTGCCACAAACATACCAAGTCCATATAAGGAGATTCTATTGGACAACTATAAAATAAAATTGATGGGGGTGTTTGGGAAAACGAAAGTAAAATTCCACAACAAAATCATGGGAATTGTGTCATATATTGACTTCTTTTGATTCTCTGACTAAAGAAAAAAGATATTCATGAATGGGAATAAATTTGTGCTTGGCCGGTCTTATACATGTGTTTAAGACAGGCTCAGGAGAATGGACATGACTAATGCCCAGGCCGCAGGTGAGGGCATAATAAGTGTTCAGTCTCTTGAGCCTGCCAAGCATACTAATGGCATTATATAGGACTGATTCCCCCACCTTGCCAGTTGATCTCCTTGTTCGCATGTATGACGGACGGGTAACTGTCTCTCTTTGCCAAACTGAGTGAACCACATCAAGCCAGTGACCAGGGAATGCGGGCTCCTTGTTTTTAGACCTGTAATTGTTACAAAAAATAACTAAAATAAAATTAAAATGATGAAAAAGGCAGATACCAGAATTTAAATCATGAACTAATACACAGATGTGTAGAGGTATCATTGCACAGCATTTGAATATTACTTTGAATATCACTCTCAATATGTAAAAGTCCAAAGAAGTTTTTTCTACATGTCGGATCCTGCTGTTTTTACAAACCTTCAAGTTCTGGAAGTAGTCCTGCTGCATTTACTTGTTATCAGACAATGTCAGAGTCATAGTGTAATCAGTCATTTTCTCATTTCATTGATGGATCGTCATCACCATAATCACCACAGCTGAGAAATTTTTTTTGGTGTCTTCTTCTTTTCCATGTGGTGCACCAACTTCATAAACTTGAAGACTCGGGCACAGGGGGGTGTGTTCAGAAACATGCCGGTTGTGGAAAATGAGAAAATGCACAGGGAAGCATTGCCGCTGCACATCTTGTAACGCTAGAGTACAGGTAGGCCCTACTGACACTGTTGTCAGTGTGTTGTCATAGTAATATAAAATGTATACATTTTACATTATTTAAGAAATCTGACCATGTTTCCATGGCTCTACAGGGAATTTCAATTGTAATTTACAATTAAGTATTGTTTCAAGCTACTTGGACTATTTTGTTTATAATTTTTTTCCAGTGCTTGCTCTGGGGAATCAAACTCTTTCCCCCACTACTATGCCACTTCTTATCGTAATTGCATAATTTCTCACAAATAAGGAAAAATAAATGATTTCCGTTGCCCCGTTTTTAGTTACCTTTTTAAATTTTAGGCTAATTAAAAAAAAATCATAATTCTAATGATAGCAACATTCGGGGCATCATCTGGTCTCTGAGAGAAAAAGATGAAGGTCCTTGCTCTGTGGAGAGAAAAACATCAATGAAATTTGTTAAAAATTAAAAAAACTACATCACCAGCGCCTACCAAAATAAACTCCAGGGCGGTAGGTCCCCCAAAACCTCTCCGGTGATTTTGCGGCGCTGCTTGCATCTTCCTCGATCACGAGCGGTGCATCAAGCCTCGTGGTCACCCGCTTTGCCAAGACATCTTTGTACCACAGGTAACCGATAGGGAGGCAACTGAGCACGACGAGAAATGCGAAGGTCTTCAAGCCAACCGGAACAGTTCTCTTAGCTGCCGGGTTACTCCTTTCGCCACGTGTACCGTTTTGAACACTGTCGTCAGCATCACTGCGATCGCCGTTGCCATTTTTGCTGCTTGTGCCGTTGTCCGTTGAGTTGTTCCGTTTTGACTTAGAGCCCCTCTGTTTCAATGAAGTCTTTGCCATATCGTCAATTGGCTGGAGAGGCGCTTGACAGACACCTTCGCCGTCTATTATGGCTCCTTGCTCCAGTCGATCGCCACCATCCTCCTTATCAACAAGAGCCGCCAGCTCAGCTCCAGCGCTCGCACCGGCGACAAATTCATCGTCGTGCGGTTGTACGACGGTGAGAGCTGACCTCCTCATGTCACTTTCACCGGCCCTGACGTCATTGTTTACCCCCTTATCCTCTCGGTTTGATTGGATGGCCTCAACCGGAGGAGAGCTCTCATTCCCATTCACCAAATCCGCCATGATTTTCATGCAAAACACTTGAGCGAAATGTACTGCAATGTGTATTTCTGAACTATGGACGGCGGTAAATACAAAATACCCCCAGTTTTAGAAAGATAAATATGTAGTGTTTTAAACAATGAAAAATTGACCTATTGATACGAAACTCTTCTATTTTATGCTTAATTTAATTTGGGATGACCTCGTATCAAATTTTGTGGGGAAATATTGATGGGAAAATTACTGAACGATACATTTTATTGGTAAAATACGTTTCGTTGAAGACATCGTATTTTTTTTTTAAATAACCGGCGGAAAGCTATAGAGGGCGCCCATCCCGGTTTTGCTCTGGAAAAAATTGGTGGAATCGACAGCACGGCATGTGCGTAATACTTCTGGGATTTTTTTTATCATAGACCTGGAGGAGAAAAAACACCTCCAGGTCTATGTTTTTATTTAGGACCGTTTTTGTCATCAATCAAACGGGTAAGCAAATGTAAAAGCTAAAGCGTGAAATAACACATTTAGTGTTTACTTAACTCTAGTACCACGTAGTTTTGTTGCAATGCTGTCCAGGACAACTTGTTTTATTTCCTTTCAGCCAGGGGCATGAGCAGAAAACAAAAAGGAAGTATAGTGAGAAATGTGATAAATCCAAAATTTTTGCAACAGCACATACTTAAATAACATCTGCTTACAAGACAGTCATTTAAGTCTGAAACCGATTTAAAACTAAAAATGAGAAGGAAAGAAGTAGGTCTATCTGTGTTAGTTACTCAGCATCACTTGTACATTTTAATTTGAGTCACTTGGGACTTTCCTGGATTCGTTTCAGCCTTGGTCTGCACTGCGCAGCATCTAATAGACCCTGTAGATCATGGCTGAGGGTGGTCGAGAGGCAGACCTAACTGGACCTGAGTTCATGTCTGTGCATGGGAGGTGTACCTTCAGTAGACCAATCAGAGGAGGCTTCTCTCAATATTTGGAAGGTTCCACTACAGCACGGCATCAAGAAATTTGTGAAGAAAATGCAGTTATTGAGGCTTCTGACAAAAGTGATAATTATTAACAAGTTATAATTATAAACAAGTGGTTAAAGATATTTGTGTTAATAGCACAGTTAGGAAAAAGAGAAAGAAACAAGAAACATTGGGTCGTAAGATATACTCAAAAGCAGTTTTTTAGTTCCATAGCAATGGATTCATGTAAAGCCCCTCATATATTGCACAATGCATCAACATATTACTTCCTCACCACCTGTCTGAAGATGGAATGATAAACACGCAGACCTCTATCGTTAGAGTCAAGCAGTTTCTTTACAACTTGAAGCATTCTGCAACTTTGGTAGCACACAGTTTGAATACTACCTTAGCGTATGTCTGGTGGTGTAGAGGATGGGTTGACATGGCAAAGAAAGCCTTGTTGGACATCAGTGACCACATTCCGTCCACTAGTGACGTGAGACTGGGGTCAAACCCTCATAAAAATGTTAGATCTCATACTATGTTGGACCGACAAAAAACTTTGTGTCACAATGAGATTGGCAGAATGCTGTCTCAGTTTAATGAGCCAGATGCAGCCGTACAGTTTTATCGGCAGGCAGTTGAGGTTATTATAATGAGGGTTCCTCGGTGGCTTGTGACAGGCTTGTCTTACAGCTTATGACCAGGGCCTTATGGATCAGTCTCATGCCAATGAGGCTGCTGCTTTCTGGGAACTGGTGACAGGCGACCCTCATTGTAAGGAGGGTCTGGTCCCGGCGTCTGTGGAATCATTCATGCGTTGTCATGCAGGTTTCTCTGTGGTCAAACCTGAGACTTCCTATAATGGCGCCGTAAAGAAAGAGTCATGGTTGTGGGAAGCTAACTCTCGGATTGCAAAAGTGGTCAGCAAGGCTCCTCAGGTATATCTTCATAAGTCTTTGATTCTTTCCATGCGGGGAGAAAAGGAATTGGCCTAGAAAGCATATCAAAGTTACGTGGAACAGTACGTTCAGAAGACAGATATCTACATACACGAAGACGCAGGCCCAGTACCGGGTAGCGTGGTTTGTTCAGGCTCAAGAACGTTCCAGAACCAGCCTTGGTGGGTACTTTTAAAATGGATTGCCACCAATTCAAATTTAGCTGATTTTAGGGTTTATAAATCCATTCAAATAATGCCACTTGTTTAGCGTAGAATTTTGAGGCATGAATGCTACCTTGATTTCACAGAGAAAATGTCTGCGAAGTTCAGGGGCGTCCGCTCAACCTTTATCTGACACATGATGGTATCTGAGCGGCGCCCTCATGCACAATCTTCCATCTCTGAAAACCGTCCTACTAGATCCCTACACAGGGAGCATTTGTGTGCCAGATCAACATCGTCAGCATGAAGTGCATGAGTGGGGCAAAAAAGAATTCTGTGCGCCTGTTCAGATTTCGGTCTCAATTATTGCATTCCAATCCTATTATGTTGTTCCACAATGCTGAAAAAGAAACAATGGTTACATTAATTAGTGTTACAAGTAATGTAAAATTTAGGCAGGAATTAATATCTTTCAATATTGGAGGTGGTGTATGTCCAAGGGTTGCCAACGTTGCATCTGCTTTGATTTACTCAAGTAACAGTCAAGGTTAACTCAAGGCAGGTAGCGGTGTAGGCAAGACGCAAAAACATCCTGCAGCAAGTTAAAGACCTGAACCCAAGTATTGACAGAGAGGTTGTGCAAGATGCTGCTGATCTTCTTGATAACTGTTATAAGAGGGGGCTTCAAATCAACTATACTCTCGTGAAAGAAGTATTGGATGGTCGAAACAAAGCCCTCATTCAGATTGGTAAAAGAGGAAAGAGGAATGGAGTCCCATTTTCGAAGTCTAAAGGTGAAAGATGGTCAGAAAATGAAATGAAATTACAATTCAGATACTATGCCTCTCAATCAGGCTCTACAACTTCAAAGAGTTTTGTCCGTGGGCAAGTCAACTGTTGTGCTGTGCTTGTACACAGCCGAAAGTCCGCCAAAGAATGAATGCGAATGCCAGTTACAGCAGGACACCCTTGTTTTCTTGGACTGCAGCAGTCCAAAAGCCTTTAGGGATCCAGTGATACGTTTCCCTGACATATCCTATTTAGAGTGGGTGTTGCCAGACTAGGAGAATTGCTGGAAGTCCAGGTCCTTTCCGCAGAACGTCTTTTTTTTTTTCGTTTATGCTGATAACAATTGTTCTCAAGTTGAAGGAGCATCAAAACAGAAGTCTAATAAAGCGCTGGTCGTATTTGACGAATATGGACATATCGTTTAGCGAGAAGAGGTTCGTCAATGTCGAAAAAATCACTAGCGGAAACGGACGTCTTTGAAGGTATTAGATGCCAAGAACTTGCAAAAGCATTCTGGGGCAACTGAAGATGTAGACTTTGTAGTTGAGCAAAATATGGTGTTTGTTTCTCAATCGTCCACTGTTGTTGTCTTAGACCCCATTACCTTACAACCTCTTCCTGTTTAGAGACCGACCCAGGAAGTAAGCAACGACGGTGACTTGACCGAGGGCGAAGGTCAGTCTCCTAGCCACCAATAATTTTGCAAAGCCGTCGTCTTGGGACTCTAACCTGCGAATTCCTTTCACAAGAGTGATCTTGGGAGTTGCAAATCATGTTTTAATCCTGGAGAAGGAACGATTTGCTGAGAGGGGCAGAGATCACTCACCAACTGAGCAAGATTTGTCTCCGATCGAAGCAGATGTTGACACTTTAGTGCCTGGGGTACCGACAGAAGCACTGTTCATCAACCAGAGGGTGGACTTCATTGATACAGCATCCCTCTTTGAACGGAGTGACCTGTTTTATCGTGAAAATATGTACTGGTTTGATATGACTGGTGTCATCCAAGGCATCCATCTGATGGTTGGAAGAGGCCCACACAGTTTCGCAACCATTCCGCTGTACACAGCGGACAGAGAAAAATCGGGGGGAATGGATGCTCAAGACATGAAAATGAGAAGGGAGAGATGTTGGCATTTGTTCTTTGCAGATGGTTTGGGGGCGCTCTTTTGTACTCGCTTAGATGTTGATCATCCAATTTTGCTTTAGAGCAGCTCTTTGTATTGGGATATGTCTAGAGGTTCATGTGTACATTGTGTATCTTTGAGTTGTGTTGTTAAGATTGTCACTGCAGCACATTCATAACTAATAGTTAATACTTAACTTATACTTGACATCGCATGGCCACTAAATGACCGTGGCGGTTGGGGCCAGGTCCACCAGATGGCGTGGATGTACCTTAAGGTTAAATTGCGTCAACGAAAACCTCAGTTACCTCAACTTGCCTCAGTCTGAGTGTAGTTGACGATTTGGGAAAAGTATGGAGATGGAAAACGAAAAGAAAAGAAAAATGTAAAAAAAAACCAAAAAAACAGATACCGCACCTACACAGCTGAATTGGGTTTTGTCCTGCGTTAGTTCGTACTGAGCTTTAACCAGAGGTTGTGGCAAGTCAAGTCTCAAGTCAAGTTGCAAGTGTAAGCCAAGTCACAAGTCATCCGGTCCAGACATGAGTCAAGCCACAAGTCATTTGCCCACAGGTCAAGTCAAGTCACAAGTTAATTTGCACCAAGTACAATGTCATGCAGTAGTCAAGTCGCGCGATGTGTGATTTCAAGCCACAAGCAAGTGATTCAGACGTGGCCTTGGGCAGGCAAGACCGAAGTAGAAGTTGCGATCTGAAGGAAGTCTTACGTTGATTATCTTCAGAACGCAAGGCGTAATGAGTGGTTTTCCGACTTCGGTTTGCAACAAGTCCTAATGTGCAAGTCCAAGTCAAGTTACAATTCAAAACTGATAGTTACAAATCAAGTCACCAGTCACAAAAATAGCGACCGGAGTCCGACTCGAGTCCAAGTCAATGGACTCAAGACTGGTTTTAACAGACTAAAGTTACTAATAAAGCCATCCATTTTAACATCTAACTCAGACTTCAGGAACACATTAGGAAAAAACTTAGCCATAACGCCTAAAACAGTTTTGTTGCCCTCATCAGTGACCCCAAAACCTGAAAATTTCTAGTCACTCTTGAAATGCAACCCATTGCCAATGATAATGACAGCATGGCTTGAGAATGGTCAGAACTGAACGTTATGTATGCAACACGGAAACGTTGTCGGTGAAGCAAAAAGAGGCAACTTTCCATAATAATAAACTTAATTCAGCTTCGGTGAACCCCAGAAAAGCAGTTATTTAAGCAGAGCAAAATAGCATTTTGCTGAAATGCTATTGTAAAATGTGACAACAGTCGGTGGCGTAGCTCGAGGCAAAAATGGAGTTTGCCGTGACCGAGCTAACAATAAAATTTGAGTGATTTTCTGTTGAATTATAAGCTCTACATTTGTGTTATTGCCAGCGCCAGTTAATTCGGTTGAAGGTGATTGTACTATGTGGCACCATAATTGATGTGATGACATGATTTGATGTCTATTGTCATTTGGCACCTAGGACTCACATTATAGCAAATCTCTTATATCTTTCACATGACGAAAGTATGGTGTTCCATATGTGCCGTCGGCGCGTCGCATTTTTTGATTGGAGTTGCATTTTTCCTCCCAGTTTTAACATATTATGGCATACTAGATTGCACCTCACCGCTGCAAGTGTAAGATTAATTTCATTTAAATTATCGTGGCTATATAGTTTGAGGTTTGTTACAGGAAGAAAATTAATTATAAAAATGGTGTTGCTCTCAAATGGTCGGGCACTGTTGTGTCTGATTTTGATAGAGCTCGTGTATTGAACAATGCATTCAAATTCCACTTAATGTGTTCAATGTATTTAGTGTGATTTTTGGTGTGATGTAAATGTTTGGGGTATGATGTTTCCTTTGATTAAAATTCATTTGAGAAATCATTGGACACCAGACTAATTGGGGACTGTTTCCCATACTTCCCTAGAAGAGGGAGTTGTTATGACAACCTAAGAGTCAGTTATTTTCCTTCATTGATTTTCTATACTGCAGTGAATGTTGGAGGTTTTGCTTCAACAACATTATATATTCAGACTGAGCTGGATGGGTGTGAGAATAGAATAGAACAAGAACCGGACAAGAGCATACCTAAATGTTGTCGTAAAACCGGGCATGGTGTATTTCTCATCAACACTTTACGGTATGACTTTGTCTTACTTCTCCCCGAAGAATAAAGCAGCACATTACGATCAACCCATTCCGAACCGCGGTCTCCCATAGCGTTAAAATGCTGTCCATTAGATTGATACCGTTTTCTTTTTCCTTTTTATATACCATTGAAAATGCATCGGTGGTTCCACTGACTGAAAACTGAAATAATTTTTAACATAACCTTCCATGCACAAATACGCATGATTATCACATTCGAGCACCGCTTGGAGATATTCTTGCAGTGAAAGATGAGTTCACAACGCTAGCTAAAGGATGTTCTTCAACCGATATGGAATGATGTTCTGTAAGGTCTTATGACGGCTCGCGACAGTCATGCCTTCCACAGTAAAATATGGCATCCAGTTATTTCAGTGGATATGTGACAAAGTAGAAAATAAATGAAACTGTCTTTGAATAAAACTTTTCACTGACATTGCCATCACTTTTGATAAAAAGAGACTAAAATTGACAACTGTACAGGAAATCATGCGTAGCGTTAATTCACTTCGCAATAGTTATAACATTATTTCTATAACATATGTTACACCCATCCTAACAGGAAAGTCCAACACCAGATTGAATTTTACAACCTCAACGTGTTTTATTTCTCTCCAAAAACTGTTATAAAACCAATGTTGATACAATAGATTAATATTTTCCTGCTGGAAACGTTACTGATAGATGCTACGCTGATCCAAAAATGCGACGCCGATCCCAATGCGACGCGCTGACGATAGATGTGGAACATGCATAAAAGGCAATGTCGACAGATTTAATGCGCGTGGGTTATGCGTGGTCGTATTTAAAATAAAGATGCAATAATTCCACGAAAACTGTTAGCTGCCAGCTGTAGCCTAAGCGGAATTCTGCTTCACTTATTGCCTTGTATGCCACGTAGTAACTACTCCCTTACTGCTATCTCCAATGGCTCTTGTGCCGGATTTTGCGATGCGTTTACTGTGGCAACCGAGGGTAGATATCCGTGTTACTGTATGTAGACCAGTCATAACCCTAACCCCCAAAAGGTGCATGTAAAATCATAATGAATCGGAGGATTTGAGACTGTGAGGGATATTTTACGTAATTACAGTCGTACAGTGAATATGGTACATGTTCTGCAAACCAAAAACAAAATTGTGCTGATAGGTACCCCCTCCCCCGCAGAAGCCTGTGCCCTTGAATGCCCTCACATGAACTTTTCAAATGCACTAGGCCCTATCGGTAATTGCATAAGTCCAGAGATCATTTGCTTTCAGTATTCCCTTGGAAAAATGTGCGCTGCCCCCTGCCCTGAAAAAGAGACAGAATTTCAACCCTCCAATTTTTTGGCATCTAGTCTACACGCTCGCACCACCGGAACCAGGCACAAATTTTGGAGTGGAGAATTCTACTTAAGCGGCTGGAGACGAGGCTACTGGATGAACGGCGCTTGGTGATTGTGATAAATAACAGGCCAATCCATTGCAGGAATAGTGCTCCCCGCCAATGATTGCTCCTACCATCAACCATGCCCTCTCTCTATTTCACAATAGCTCTTGTCCTGGAGTTCGAGGATGGTTTGTTATGCGTTTACCATGGAAACCGAGGCTAGTTGGAGGCATAATACATCACCGCCCAGTGTGGGCGCCAATAAATTGTAGGCCAGTAAAATTAACATGGTTTCTTTGAACAGAGAAAAACTGAGTCCAGGGGAAAGTACCGTTTCGACACGGCTAAATTTGATCCTTATCTAAAACGCGGGAAAATAACGAAATATCTCAGAAAGAACCCAACCTGCCCCACTAAAATGGGGAGAGAATAACATGTATATAAAATTTAATGTATGCAATCTAGTTATGGGACACAGAAAGTTTCATTTCAAAATGTGAGTCGGCATCTGTTTGTCAGAGGTACATGCTTATCTTTTATTTAGAAAAGGCCTTGTTTTGTCATATGGGTAATATGTTTCGCTACTTTGGAAGAGTCACTGATTTGCTTATATTATATTACTGCCTTTAAGGGTTTTATACTAATGAGTGTTTCCACTGAATGTGAACAAAACCGAGATGCCATCCAAGGAAGAAAACTTGAATGTTACATCGGTTTGTGCACAAAAACTTCTGATATTTAAAGATTATGCTGGCCTAAGTTTTCTCTTCTCTCGTGATTCATTGTGGAAATACAAAGCAATAAAACATGCAATATTAACCTTTCTCAGTAGTGTGTTTAGTGAGCAAAACTCATGGGTTTTAATTAAAACAAAACTATGGACTAAACCATGTCTTCACTGGATGATATCACAGCCAAAACGCCCTCAGTTGTTCAGAAAAATAGGAATAATTTCAAATGGTGAAAAAAGTTAACCGTATAAGGATGTCACTTTTTCCTCTTAATTGAAGAAGAGTGTAAAGTTACCGAAAATTGTATCTAAGAAAATTTCGTTGCATCTGCACTTTAAGACTGAATGACTTGTTGATCTGTTATGGGTTTGCAGGGACTTGTGAAAGACTTGACTTCAGCACTCAAGGATATCATTTACACAAGGAACTGTAGTCTCCCTGGTGTCTTTGCCTTCATCTTTTAAGAAGGGATCCTTCAATAAACTGTACCTGCATAATTTTTATTTATTTATTTATTTTATCTCAATTACGTGTGACACGCATGCTCAATTTTGAACTAGAACTGGTGTTATTGACATAAAAATTTACTTCATCTCTTTTATTATTAAGCTATTGATTATTCTTTTCGAAAGAGAGTGCGTTTCTAGAACTGTGGAGAGAAAGGACAGTCATTAGGATAATAACCAGTTTAGTTGAGTCCGTTCCCCAGCCTAAACGCAAACGCCTGTTCTTTGCTGCTGGGTTTTATAGAATATAACCGGAACCAAGACAGTGGTATATAAAATAAAATAGGAGATTACGCACGCACAAAAAGATGGGGGTATATGTGCATATGATGCAAATAAAACCTCCTCCCGCGTAGCTACGGCAACGCCCTTGGCTGTTGGTAGCAAGAGGTGAACCAAAACGGTGAGTATAAAGGTTGCTGGTTGCCAGGGAAACGACAGAGCAATGGAGCCCAAGGTATGCATTGAAGCAAGAGAGGCACATTCATCTCTGCAGCGGCGATTCGTCCCTTAAATTTTAATCACGTTTCTAAAATGGTGGTGTTTTTAATATCCACCCCCAAAAAAGACGACCAAATAACCAAACAAATTAACGAAAGTAAGATCAACTGCAAAAAAACTAAAGCAAACAAAAACAGTGGTATATCTACAGGGACAAAACCAATTACTTTGTTCTTGCCGTATGGTGTAAATGGAAATTGTATAATCAAGAGTTTAAAAAATAGTCGGAAGTGACACCTGTATTTCTTTTTTTCACTCTACGATAATGTGTGTGAGAATATTGAACACTCGCGAACATGGATAATTTTGAGACAAATTTTGCGGACATGCTAATACAGGCCAAATTTATTAAACTTTTCTACCAAAAAAGACCTTTCGATGATGTTCACCTATTGTCGACGAGTGAAAAGGAAATAAAGAACACAATTTACGATCTCCTAAGACTAGTGCTTCTTAAATAATACTATGATACTAGTTAAAAGAAAAGATTTCTTCCAACTATCGCCTCTGGCCATGCGTGGTAGACCTGTACAGTATAGTAACCTTCAGCTGGGGGAAACATTGATCCACTGCTGATGAGCGCGCAAGTAATTACTGCTTCCGACTTGAATCACTGCTTTGGTTACCAAGGATTTTCTAGAGGTCCAAGTTGGGCTCAGTTTGCAGTAATTGATAACCTGGAGGTTAAAATATGAGACGGCTATACCCCACCCCTTAATTTGGACATAATTGGTCATACTCCGCCAGAAAGGCGCTGGAAAGCCGTGATGAAGCCTCGTGCTTTATGTTGATGATGGTACAATTTTTAATTATTGTTATTATTACTATTGTTGTTATTATTGTTTGTTTTTGTTCAAAGGTAATTTCTGGTAATGACACCAAGGATTCCCTCAAAAGCGCCCTATGCACTGTATCTCGCAAGCAAGAAACCTGTAGAGAGGAGACAATGAGAAGCAGTAAAAATTTCAGAGGTGAGCAGAAAACCCCGGAGGCATATTTTGGGTAAAAGCAGCGAAATCAGGTGGGGACTGAAAACCCAATCCACATATGCACCGAGTCAGGAATCGAACCCGGACCGCAGAGGTGGAGTGCGAGGAAAGAACCACTAAGCAAACCCTGCTCCCATCAACCCGATGTAATGTAAGCAAGCCATGCAGACCATAGAACAGTTTGCTTCAAATTATTCATGCCACTTCGTCTGCAGTGTCAGATGATGGCATATTTATTTTGGGCCTACCAAGTGATATCTGCTGCTGCTTGCAAGACAAAAAGCTACTTCTCGAAAACCGTTATGTAGAGTGGACTTGCAATTTCACGGGGACGTTGATATTGTGATACCACAAATAATACATTTTTCATAGGACCCGAACTTTTGGCACAGGACCCAGCATAACGTCGACTGTGCCTCTATATAACGCAGCCCTGCTCTTGGTCCAAAATCTGCAGGACCCCATTCGGGACTGAGCTGTAAAAAAAAGGGCCGGCGTTTTCTAAAAGTCATTCCCTTTTAATAATTGGGTTGGATAAAAACATTTTTTAACAATTACAAAGATGTGCATGTGTGAGTTTGCAAGTGACGTACTGATCTACTGTTTGTTCTCTGTATATGAACACCAACAGCGTATTCTACTGTAATTATGTATTCTGCAATGTACATTTTATGTTTCAAAACCAGTAGGCCTATAATTGAGCTGGAGAATGCTCAACAGAGCATCCAAAATGAAACTGCCTCCAAAAAAGGACAGTAAGAATCCTCAGGGTTGTATATTGAAAGCGACTTCTGCTTCCCTATGTACCGGCCCACTTTTGATGAAAATGGTAAATGTGGACCGCTGGGGTCTGTTTCGGACTTTCTAACATAGTGTTTGGCCTCGTTGTGCTTGTGCTTTACTTTGCACTGAACTGCACTACCTTATATAGTCAAGTCTCCATGGGGTTAAAATCCCCCGTTTCTTGGAATTCTCGTGAAGTTTAATCCGGAAATTCAACTGCATGTAGTCTCACAACAGAGCAAGGAATTGTCCAGTGCATCTTTAACTGGCATAATATACATTAATGAAGCAACACTGAAAATGAAAATATAGTCCTCGTAAAATTTCTTTCGGAGATATTATGATTCCAGGCCCTTATCAATCGATTTGGGTTTCCTACGGAATATTGCAGGAAATTCAGGCCTGCCTAAATAGTTCAGCATGCATCAGCCCGGTTCAATCAAACTACACGCAGTTTAAAAGCATCGGTGGAACCGGGTACCATGTCCCCAAAGAGAGAAGGTTTAAGCCTGTTATGACTTTTAAATATAAATATGCTGAAATGTTACATTCCTTCTCATTTTATCATCATCAAAGCTTCCTCCCCCAAAAAAAGCCATTCCCCCATTTCAGAAATCTCGAAAAAATTACCTTAAAATCCTGCGGATTATTTTCCCAAAGTTTTCTGGATCTGCCCTTAGTATTGGGTAATGAATTATATGTCGAAAGCTGAGCATCACTGGTGGGCATGGATGTCATGGATTCATTATTCATAGTCTGTCTCGGCCCCCTCTGCAATGCACTCATAAAACTCTGTTCAATGTAAGTGCCCTTAATGCTTTTACAACAGCTCCTCAGACATTATACTTCAGAGTTAAATGTCATCAATAATTTATCGTAACATCATCACTGAAACTGGAAGTGGCATTGATGTTACTTTAGCCTGATTATGTCTGTAAAAGTGTGCCCTAGTTATTACTCTGCACGCGGGTGGTGAGTGCTGCCGAACTCGTAGCAATGCACGTACTATATTATAGCTTTATAACTCCCTAGCACAGGGGAGACGATAAAACCAAAACCCCAATAAAGACTGAGGGGTTTACTTGACGTTACTTATTCATTTTGGAACGAATTGTTGAAGACGGGAACTGCACTGTGCAAAACTTGATTAAATGAAATTTGCAATGTACGAAAACCGTGACTTTCCGTCACCAAAGAGTCTGTGTGACTGTTGGTGTGCTGATAAAACGCCAGTACGGCTTGATATTAAAAAAACCAAAGTTCACCCTGCTGTAAACAGTTTCGCGTAAACAGGGTATCGCCTGTAAACTTAATTGCAATGGTTTACATCAGTGGCATAAATTTGTGCCGTAAATTAAGGGGATGGGAATGGGGAATCGTGTGGAGGACTGACTTGCCTGGGTATGGAAACATGAAAAGCGCGGGGGGGGGAGGAGGAGGTGACATCATATCACACTCAATGGCAATGTTCATGATACCGGTATACACCAGTATGACATATTTATTACATTCATGCAGAATCTTAAATCAAAATGGCACATTTTAGGTTTATTTTTTAACTGTTTCCACTTTTTGAGTGACATTGAATACATTTCGGTTGTTTTGAAGTTTGAAAAATGCTTCAAATTCTGCTTTCATTTTTCTCGTCACGAAAATGTGGGGGGCATAATTCAACCCCCCCTCCCCGAAAAAAAAGTGGGAGGGGGGATATGTACTCGATTCTGGCATTTGCGCCCATTGTTTACATCAACGAGCAGGTTTTTATGTTTTTATAAAAACATTTAATACCTGTTTATTGCACAAAGAAACATTTTCGATACTTGCCAATAACGAACGACGATGAAAGAAAACGCATTTTAATGTATACCACTCACATTTCTCTGCCAAAATTGATAAATCTGTTTCTTTCCAAATAACAGAAACTCCAATAAATTGTATTGGGCTTTTCAACGGAAAGATAATCATGATTCTGTCGGGTCCTTGACAAGATGGCTGGTAATTACAACGGCATGCACGCAGTGTAATAAATGCTTGCCGTGGTAATGAAAATCACTCACCGTGACGCAGCGTAACTCGTGTTAACAACTCTCTTTCTGATTGGCCCACTTACACCTTGGTGAATTGAGGTTGAACCAATAGGAATCGTCCACCTTATGATACTCCCTCTCAACAAGTGATGCGGGTGATCATCTCCGCAGGAGGCTTTTAACACCGCACTGCGCCCATGAGAAATTTTTGTGTACACCAGCTAGAGCAATTTAGGAACGGAATTTAACGTGTGCCGTATTTTGCTAGTGTTTAAATAACTTGCAAGGCTTGGACTGTGATCCAGCACCATCGGAGGTGCAAAGTAGCCACCAGCAACAAAAGATTCGGACATGGTATAGAATTCCTGCAATCATATTTGGAGCAAAAGGTCGCCGTGTTCGTGGAGCAAAATCCAAGGAGTTCCAGAAGCGAAAAGACGTTAAGATCACGGGCGATACGAGATTGTCTAGTCTGCTTTTACTGACAGAAACACCAGCAGGGGCATAAGGAGATGACACAACGCGCAAACTCTGGGAGAAGTGCAACATGCCTGTTGCTGGTGGGTTTTTTTCTTTTAAATATTTTGACACAATCATTAAGTCACTCTGTCTGTGTTACTGGCATCAATGATCAAGGCATGGTGATACGGGGTTATTGCCTCATTGAAAACTCTGTCAATCGCCATTTTCGTATATAGACTGCATTAGAGCAATGACCCTTTCGATCTAGAACCTTTTTTTGGGGGGGGGGGAACTTGGAGGCAGTTGAGTTTTCCTGTAGCCTTTATGGCTTTGGGGGGTTAAGGGTAAATTTTGGGGCTTCTTGCTCTTTTTCGAGCGACTTGTATTCAACAGTCATTCTCTTTTTCGTGGGGGGGGGGTACGCCCCTGTTGCCGTGCCCTTAATCCAGCAATATTGGAGTATATTGTCACTGAAACTTTAACAGCGAAAGCCCAAACGCAGTGGAAACATTCGGTATCTACTGTACACGAAGTCCGGAAAACTTCGTCTGAACAGCTGTATGCCAACGCAATAATCAGACGTAGATTTTATTGGAAGCTCCTCACATACACCAACGTATTTTAAACATTTCCAGACAGAGGACAATGCAACGCTCCCGCGTGGGTAAAAAAGAAGAAAGATTAAACATGGTTATCGTAAAACTAAAACCCGCTCATATTAGCACTTTTCTGAGGCGATATTTATTTTTAACTCGAGGTACATTAAAGAAAATATTGATTCCTTAAACCTACTATTCTTGAAATCAAGGTTATACTTCACGCATTCATGAAAACCCAAATTACGGAGAAGTATCGGCTTTAGTTTGAAATCATGACGATAACAAAATTGATTGGAGCACGTTGGCGTAGTGTGTCTTTCCTTGCCCTCCACCTCTCTGGGGGCCTGGGTTTGAATCCGGCTTGATCCACATGTGCATTGGGTTTCCTGTCCCTTCCTGAATCCATGGGTTTTCCCCAAAACATTCATCTGGGGTTTTCTTCATTGCCGTCTTCACTCATTATCATCCTGTAATTGGCACTAAATGCGCTGTTGGATGAACAGATATACTAAACAAATAAATAAGAATATATGAAGTCCTTTCCTTTCTGGTATGAGTTATGGAGAACAGCACACTTTCTGTTAGTTTTCGTCTTCGCAATTTTCTTCTATTCGTTGCCTGCCAAGTACGATTTTTATGTAAATATATAATGCACTGTAGTTTCATTTCGAAGGAGATGATTTTTGTTAACCCTTTGGTAATTCTGTTGAAATGTAATCCTGGGTTTCAAATTGTCTTTTTCCAAAGAAAAGGATCATGTTGGGCACTGTTGTGAAGGCAGTGCGCGTTCGAAACACATGAACATATTACAGCAAGGCACCATGCTTAGAATGTATTTCGTGTATGATTGCTTCTTATTTACCAAACTTCAGCAAGTTTTTATTCTACATGATACAACAAAAGAGGTTGTTGACAGGTATCAGTCTGTTACCACGGCAATACAGCTTTATCTGATCCTTGCAAAATCCAAGTTTCAAAAAACAACATCTCTACAGAGGGTCACTTCCAACAAAGAGTTTTGGTCCTCATTAAACTACAAATATGATAACGTAGGATATTGTGTAAATCCCCTCCAATATGTCACTCTGTGTTACCTATAGAATTACCTTCTTCTTAACTTTTACCAATAATTGTAAGTCTGGCACAGTTTTGTTGTGATGGTTATTAAATTGTGTAGTTTCCCGTCTTGTGTGTGTCACAACTATTTTCCGTGACGTTTTGATGTCACCAATAAACTAGCAAATGGGGTAAGTTTTAAAATTAAGGGGGAAAATTCAAATAGTACTATCACTCACGTTAAATGCAATTTTATTGATAAATAGAATCTTGAGTGAATAGAAACCAAATACCTCTTAACAATGGTGTAAGGAGGGGGAGAAAAAAGTGTTATTTGCTTCACGAGCAAGGTGTGGGTGCACATTGGAGTCGAGGATGACCACAAGAAATCAAGAGTATCAGACATCCAGTCTGAATAATTAGTAATTATCGCCGGTTGTTGTGAAGGCTTTCATTTCGACCTTTCTGTTTGCTCAGCCAGAATCCTGCGCTTATCGCGCAGGAAATTAACTTACGACACCCAATTTAGCGCTTTCTGTCCGGGCGGGCATTCGTATTCACATTGGCGCATGTGGTCGTGCCCTCACTGGTGATGTGAACGAATATGGTTGGATTTGTTGAGTATCGAGTTGTCTGTCACAAAGCGAGACAAAAACTATATTACGGCGACCGTACGGTTGTCCTCTGAAGAGAACTAAGCGTTTCAGAGGTTACTACGGATGAATTTCCTCCTGCAATTTCTGTAAAGCTGAGTCATGTTTAATGGAATTAGTCCAAACAATTTGGGGAAACACTAGTGATTCTTTTTTTATTTCCCCGTGAAAAGGATTTTCCCGTTAAGGAACGAGAGATTGCTACGTCGACTAAAAATTGTTAAATGTACAATATTCACATTTCTCATTGCGAAACAATTTTTTGGTCCTAATAAAAGAAATTGCGAATTGGATATCATTGTGAAGAAAGCTACAGGTCTTCTGTTATTTCCACTCTGAGAACTGAATCTGCTTGCCCTGAAGAAGGTACTCAGTTACCAAAAGCTCGGCAATTACATACTCAGAGCACTGATTTGATATTATATTCTCGCCCGCGCTGAGATTTTCATGTTCTGTTCGGGTGAGTTCTTTGTTTTCACTGTTTATGCTTTGAAAAGGGACTCCATGCCTGTGCCTGATATTTGGCTGACGGAGAAATTTGACAGTCAAATTCGAAACTAAAGAGAGATCGAGATACTGAAGTACGCCATTCTTTAGAAATAGGCTGGCATTTGTAATAACCGAAGTTTCATAAAACGGATTCAAATACTAGCTTAGAAATATTACGAAACAAGACAAAAACCATTCAACCACTTCTGCCATAAAGCATTAGGCCTAGAAACGTAGAAACAAGTTGACGGTTTTTAATTACTGTTGCCGAGACATGTCCCGTCATTTCCTCATTTATTTTAGTGAAACAAAGACCATCTCATTGTATGGAAGGTTGCTCGACTTGTTACTTGAAAATTAGCTCCTAAAATCAATATTTTTGTTTTCGTGCGGATTTGTTCTTCTAGGCCGAGTGTTCTTTATGATTGCAGTGCAAGACGGATATTGAGCTCCTGCGTAGTCCCCCGCTTCATTAGACAGGTGACTTGGTCAATCTTGAGGAAATATTTCGCGAGTTGGTCAATAGGGGAGGCGATGTACCAAATGCTTATTAGCCTTTTAAAAGGGAAATATAATTCTGATATCTAGACCGCTGTTGTGTTCATGGCAAACACATTGTTATGTAAGTAAATCCTTCTCAATTTATCACCTAGTTTGACCAGGAGGTACGTGTGAACCTCTGAGTGACTCTCTCGTTTCCTTTCAGCGTACAAAATTGCTCGAATTTACAAACTGTAAAACCAACTAGTGTAAAATGTTGGCCACTTTGTTTTTAACAGACAGTATACGTCAATCGTATTCGGATAAACTTGCATCGCCTTTTCAGAATTTACTCGGGGGTAAATATCCGATCCCCTTTTCAAATTAGTGCAAGCACGAGGCCAGCCCCACGACCTGGGCCGGGAGGAGGAGCGGGAGGGTGCGCGTTTTACGTACCCCTGGATGTATGTGTCCCCGGGTACCCCCTTCTGAAATCTTAAAACATGCAATGACTGTACAAGCTGCTGGTTCATTGACTTTCAGTGGCCCCTGAAAAAAATGTGGGCACTCCCAGACCCCCACGAGAACTTTCAACGGAATAACACCACCAGGATCGACTAGAATCTCATTGCAATACCCCCGGCAGATGACCCGGTGGTGTTACGCTCACAGAGACCAGCACGTGCTCAACTATATTAGCACAGAAACGTTTTCGAAGCGCAGCTGCTCTAGCGAAGTGGGGAAAGACTTTCGGACCCCTTGCTCCGCCCATATGGGATGTATGCATGCCTTTTTATGGTGAAGGAAAGTATGGGATATAAAGGCTGATCCGCAAGGGTGTCGAATGGACTGATAGCAATAAACTGTTCAATGGCGGATCCAGGATTTTTCGAACAGGTTAGCTGAGGTGCGCTCAATAGGTCTACACATGTGACAAAAAAGGCCTTCTGCATCTGTTTCTTACTGCGCAAACAACCCAGGGGGGTTATAAACGTGTAGGCGTAGTGTTGGCAGCAAGCGGAAACTTAGTCAAGAGGGCGAGCGCGTTTTAAGAGGTATATCTAGGATTAGCAAGCCGAATTTAAAAGCGTCGACAGCAGTGGCTTCCCAAATGAAGTAAGAAAGGTGGTTCCATTCTAAAACTGGGCCTGGGATTCGCGAGTTTTTGTATCAGTCCTTCTGGCGTGAAAAGGATTTTTTCAGCTTCCACCTTGGCGTGCTTTCGCGATGGACTGATCTACGCAGTAAACGAGATTTTCTCCTGTAAAAGCAGTGGTTGTCATGAAGGGTAACCCCGCTATGATTAAGTGTTCACAGTTACTCCCAATCGAGTAGTCCACGCAATGTGGTAGATGGATCATCCTGTCTCAACCTCCTTTCACCCTCAGATTGTTTCACCAGTGCATGGACAGTTTCGGTAACTGTTTATTATTTACAGCCAGCCTTCTAATCGTATTTTTAAAAAGTCAATTAATAAAGTGTCTTCGCGTAAATTTTCTTTAACTTGTGAGCCAATTTGACGAATACGCCCGTAATGTAATGAGACCGATTATTGTTATCACATGCAGAAGAGTAAACATTACTTGGCAATTTGTTTCAATTTGGTTTGAAGCCCGCGATGGTCGTTATTTCTTGGCACGTAATGACAGCCTTCATTTGACAAATTTGCTTTGTTTTCAGGAATCGTTATGTCAATTAATCCTTCGCCTTCTCAATGTTTGTTAACCCCATGATGTACCGTCTTATAAGTTGGAATGAGGCTCAGGGTGAGTTGAACATGTTGAGTAGGCCCTTGGGGAGGATCGTGAGCTGTCACTTGTCTGTCACGTAGCCTATAAATGAACTCTCTGACCGCATGACGTTGCGGAGGGAGTGCAGGATATATGAAAAACCTGGAAAAAGGTCCAACTAATTCAAACTATTAGGGTTACATAAAACTCGTTAACTCCCCCCCCCATCTCCCCCAAAGAATGCGTAGCCCCGAAAATTTGAGTATGAATTTACTAGTTTCACAACGTGCCTAATTTGTCCCTAATTTTTCTTACGGACGTTATTCACAATGTAATGAGGGCAGGCGTACGCGTCCAACCTGAACTGTCATGCACCGATTGACATTGACGTAGCTTTATTGTCCTTTCTACGCGTGAATTTCGGGGCAGCCAATTGAGTGGAAAGTAGCCGTGGTTGTTGCTACCAAGCTGCTACGACACTGAAAACAAACAAGTTCTTGTACACTCATCGGGGCCCACAACACCTATGCAACTTGTAGGATAAGAACTTCGCCCGTTGATTGTCTTACATACTGCAGTAGATTCTAAAGGTGATGAATAACCAGCCCCCCCACACACAATTTGATTCCTCCACACAAGTTGAAACTGCGCGAGAGAGCGTCACAGGTGTCTTGAAATTCTAATTCCAAACATTTCAAATATCAACAATAAATGTCTACACGAAAATGTATAATTTGAGTGGTTCGGCCACTTAATGGAAAACAGCAGTTTATTGCTAAAAGATATTTATGATCGGAGCCTATTCAAACCCAAAATAAAACAAATACATCAAGCTTGTCATATAAATTTGCCTGTCATTTCGCTACATCACAGCACAAACACACAATATACCACTTTTTGGAATGCCACTGGCTATGTCCATTTCCATTATGAGCAAATTGAGAATAAAATATTTATGAGGAACTCTCATGTACTTCCAACAGGCTGTTTTAATGGATATTAGTGTGCGCGATGCCTCAGTGCTCCCCTGAATAAAGAGAAAAAAACCACGCCGTGAAAAGTTTGTAAGAAAGGTCTGACAAATGCCGGGGTTGCCTTGGCAACTTATGATGCCTTTGTACATATTTCATTGCCGCTTATAGTCGTTTGCCCAACTTACGGGCTCGCGATAATGCATTATTGCTGTTTACCATTGTCTCCACAGGTTGGTGGCTATCAGTACGCACAAGTTGATGCCATCCATTATCTTGTATTTCTCCCAGAGTTCGTGTCCCTTGTGCATAACTAATACCTCTGCAGAGCTCCGTCTCGGACTTTGATATTCCAGCAATTAGAATCTCTGAGTGACCTGGACGACTGTAGTTTGTATAAGCACACATCATCTGAGCAGCATCTAGGGCTGAAAAATGGATGGTTAAAAACCAAAGAAAGAAAGAAAACCCCAAAGCAAAACAAAACAAAACAAAACGGAGCTGTTCTTGCTGGAGCATTTCATTGATTTTTGGATTGCATTTGCAAACATTATGAATAGGCCTACATGTAGTTAAAATTAACCTAGTTGGCAAAAGTGCGTTGCATTTATTCCACCAAAAAAATCTAGTTTCGAATTGAGCGATGTATTCTGGACTTTTATTCTCGTGACTTTGATCATACTTTCAGACGTGGACTCAAATCGATTTTTTTCTAGTTGGGTTGTTTTTCAAGGACGTCATCGTGCTGGGGACACGGGGGGGGGTCGTGTTTTCTCACTACTGGATGCAGGCCAGTAAATAGGCCGAAAACTGCTTGCGCGAGCCAAATCACGTAAGTAGTACGCTCTCAAATTCTCTACGAAGTAGCGCATTTTGTGGCCCATGAACCTGAAGATTTGTGAAAAATACAGGTTAAGGTGGGCAAAGGTTTGCATCTGAGTGAGATTTGGAACTGAGAAATCGGTGCCTGAAAAGGGTATATTTTTTGAGAGGTGTAGGCCTATGCATTGATATTTCAAAATGGCACGGGCTTCACGACTGAATTTAGGGGGTGACCTTCCGCGGAAATGAATATCTTCAAAAGCCATCCTTTAATGAATGGAAATTTGAAAAGACAATGAAAAATCATAAACTGGGCTTTAATTTGATATACATCTCGAACCTCTGAGAAACTCGTGAGAATTTTTCCTGATGTTTTGAAGTTGGGGTTTTGATCACTGTTGGCTATGGCAGTTTACTTACTGGCCTGCGACCTACTGTTAATGTCAAAGGGCGACCTCTATTGAAATTCCCAAGTCGAATTAAAAAGCGGTAACTGGACTTCAATGACGACGATGTACATTTACAAAATGCAAAGACCTCCAGACTAAAACGAAGCGATATCAATACCGCAGTGCCGGGAAGTTCAACGTAAGCTTGTTTAAGGTCTCTTGGCCCACAGGATTCCTATTTCTTGTTGGCTTTACTGCTTGAACAATTTTACTTTAGTACCCAAGTTACGCCCCAACTATAGCATTAGTGACTAGTTGGGACCACAGACACTAGACTAGTCGACGTAGACCACAGAGCAAGGACAGAGAGACGGGCAGCTCCTGTGTGTAGAGATAGGTGTAGAAATCAGTGGTTCAAAACAACGGCGGGGTACTGTAGCCGAGACGGCACCCGACTAAATCCAAAAGCGTTAGCAAATTCACCTTTACGCACAGTTGAAAAATTCCAGCCATAAAATTTTATTAAGCCATTTTTCGATTGTGAAAAAAAATTCCTCTGTTTTTTTGGTTTTTTTTTTTGCCCATGCAGATTCGGAAAAGTATGGTTGCAACATTTGAACAGAAGAGATACAAAAGAGCAAAAACGGGAGTGTCTTTTTAGAGCATGTATATAACAACAAATTCATACATAAGATTCCCAGTGCGTCGCGCAATTTGCTCAGAACGTGCTGCCATCCATCGTTTTGCCCACTGCTTGCCCACGCTTTTTCAAATCACAGTTATACACGCAAGACTGGTGGTCTATGTGTTATATGTCTGTGGTTGGAACCGTCCCAACTATGTTCCAACTAGCATGCTGTAGTTGGGCCAACCCAACTACTGCACAGATGTCTGATGTGTATGTGCCTATCATGTGTCAAAGTTTTATTGTTTACAATGTCATGTCATAAATGAAGTGCCATATTTTAGATGAACTTTGTCAAGTGTGAGATTCCTAAACCTTGATAAGGTTGGGAACATGCCATAAAAATTGGTCAACAATAGTTGGGCTAGCCTAACTGCAGCACTACAGTTGGAACTGTAGTTGGGGCGTAACACCCCTAAAAAATCAGTTTGGAACAGCAAAATCCTTAAAAATAACTATCCAGTTGTGCTCAAAATGCTCAACACTACCTTGGTAGTTCAATAAACCTTTTCCATGTTCACAATGCATTATGGGTTAGGATGACAAGCAATGTATTTTAATTTTTATGCACGACCCTCTGGGGAAAGTGAACCAGTCAGAAATCAATTTACAGTTTTCTACTAATCAGAAATCAAATTACAGTTTTCTATTAAATCTTTTTTATGTATCTGCTCATCACCTCACAGCAGTGATGGAGTCGAGTCCATCAAATCCGAGTCCGGGCCAGGCTGAGTCCACAAGGGTGCAAGCCAAGTCCGAGTCCATTTTTGTCCGAGTCTGGCTCAAGTCTGAGTCCATATTGTCGAGTCCAAGCCGAGTCTGAATCCCAATATTTCCCTCCTGGGCCTAAATCCCAGACACACCAGAGATTTTGTTTGAATCGAAGAATATCAATGTCATTTGGCAACACAACATCGTATACACCACATTGCCACACTCGTGATTCATTCAAAAGTTTCTGTTTCAGCCCTGAAATCTGATGAGCAGGCTCAGTGCTTACATGAGTAATTATCCAAGAATTTGCAGTTGCATGGGATATCTGCCCCTCCGGGACACAAACAGACACTCTCTGGCGGGCAATACTCACTTTTGGAAAGCGTTTGAAATGAATCCGTGACCGTGAAGAACCACGTACATTCATGGGTCTGTGTCTAGATTTACAGGTCAATTTGGTCCCTTTTGAAAAATGTGATAATTGTTATCTTGGACATGACTTTATCGGTTATGCTCTGTTTTTGTCAGTTCGGTCATAAAGGCCTGGTTATTGGCTCTTTTTGGAAAAATTGAAAATTAAATGTTTGTGTACAATAGTTCCGAGTTGACTCGGACCAAGTTGATTATGGACTGAGTTGATTACAAACTGAGTTGATTATGGACTGAGTTGACTGGTGCCCTATGTCAAGACTGTACAGTACTTATTTTGAAGGATGCTTCCTTCGAAGGTGCCGCACAAAGTTGTTCCCAACTTCTCTGTGCACACCTTACCGCAAAATTTGCATTTTTCTTTTTGAAGGCTGGCTGCTTCTTGATGGCTTATAAAGCAAAAATGGATCATCTGTGACAGGGAACATGGTTTGATGAACTGACAGGGCAAGACGCGCTAGGCAAATGACTAAACGTGATGCATGCATGTACACAGCATGTAAGGTATACATGTACCTATGAACTTGTGTATAAAAAGATGGACAGGACACCAGTCAACTTTGCCTATTTCTTTTAATACGGTGTTTGACCTGTCCAGTGATTCCAACATGATGAACAAATTTTGTGTGTGCCAAATTTAATCCACACATTCTATATTACCGATTTAAAAAATGATTGTTATTTAAGTATTGACTGAATATGTATGAAGGAGTTTTATGGTGTCACTGTCACTCTGAAGTCACAAGTACATAAGAACAAGACTTACTGTAAGCAAGTCCATTCTTCATGGAAAAAACGTTTTCATGCTGCACTGCACAGGCAACTCTGTCAAATCAGTTGCATGGTTCTTACACATGCTTGCCATTGTCTCAGGCCCAAAAAGGATGGTTCATCATGAACCAAACAATTATGGGCAACAGATGTGGGACACTGTTTCCACTGAAATTTCTGAATTTTAAATACAGTTTTTGAATGGACTTGATTTGCATCCGATATGTAGTCTGAGTCAGCCACTAATCGAGTCCGAGCTAAGCCAAGTCCAAAATGACCTGAGTCCGAGCTGTCACGAGTCAAAAAAATTGGACTTGAATCCTCCATCACTGACTCACAGATGCAGATATTGTACAAGAAACATTTCAAAATAACAAATTTTCAAATGTTGGTAGAAGAAATCACCCTTAATTATCTTTTTTAAGGGCACCAGTCACTCTGCAGGTTGAAAATAGGCGTAACTGGTCAAAGTGGGATGAATGAGCTACAAGTCATGATTTTGATTGGACAGTACTAAAACATTAATATTAACGATCTTAGTCAAAGCATGGTCCTTGACAAAAACTGGTGTTGTTGGAAGGCATTCTCCAAAGTTTCCTTTCCTGCTAAGGTTTAAACGTTGAAGTTTGTGAATATCTTTATCCCAAATCAATAATGCAACACTGTGTCAGAAGGGGATGGCTTGAACTGGAGTATAAAATGTAATTGAAACAGATTAATGTTTTGCAGGTACACTTCTTCCATAGGGTTGTGCATAAAATGCATTGCTTGTTTGTCATTCAAACCCTGTGCGTGATGTCACGTTAGGGGGCATTTCTTTCTTCCTCTAGGATAGGCTTGAATAAACCTTTGGTACATTCATTGCCATTAAATCTAAATAACAAAACGTCTTTGGCGAGGGCGCTCCTGCTGGCCCTCTGTACATAATACAGGCAGGGAAAGCATGGGACAGTACAATGCACAGTACTCCAGCCCTAATGCTCAGCTCATGACATTACAAAATCGGTGAATTTTCCGATATCATGAGCCTAGATGGGTCAGTGCTAGTTGAGGTGTGGCAAACACAATGGGGGGTGCTATATTTCTTATTTGGGTGGATAAAATCTTTTGTGTTTACTCCATAGTTACACACTTCAAATAGCGCCCTCATTGTGCCCACCATACTTCACAAAGGCCAATTAGGGCTGGAGTTACTTAGGTTATATTGGGACCACCCTATGTAGACATTTTAGGTTAGTGTGTACGCTCATTGTGCACTGGTTCTAAGCCTAGTGGAGCATAAATACAAAGGTCATCGCATGCATATCAACCTCTGTCTCGCTTTACCCGTAGAACTACGAGGCTTGTCATTCACCTGTTCCATTCATGTTCAGAGAGCCAAAACGATGAGCCCTGTCATGTCTGTATTTCTAGGAGTACGTCCCTCTACTTAATATGTTTTTACATTGCACCATCATGTGGTGGCAGCAGTGGGATACAGTCGCGTACATCAAAATGCCTGTTGCCTCATGATGTACATGTATGTTTGCTTACATTTCAATGCCATGTTTTTCTCACTGTATTCGTATTCTAGGTGGGGCTGTTGGGAGCACTCTTTTGGAATGGCCAGGGTGAGCGTTGTTTATGTTGCAATAGTGTCTTTTTTTACGTAAGGGCAAAACTCACACAAATTAACATCTCCCTGACAGAAATATGTCTTTCAAGATACATTTTTTCAACTTTTGATACACAGTTTTTAAGCAGTTCTTTTTTTTGGAGGATGGTTTGTTATCAACCTTATTTTTGTGTGTAATAGTCAATGAGTTTTCACAGTCCTCTTCCAAGTTATATTTCATAACATGCAAGTAAATAATTGTGCACAAAAAACGTGCCTTTGATCTTTTTACTCTTTCACCCCAAAAGGTGTTTATGAATGGGAATAAGGGCATGATGGGTGGTTTTAAACCACTGTGTTTTAACAGTAGTTTTAACTAAAACTAGTTAAAGACTCAGTTGTTCCCCAGGCCCCCCCAGTCAATGTTAAACGTACTACTTTAAAGCCAACTCAACGTGCTTTTACTCTCTTATCCTTTTCTGTTTCCTCCCAGGCAAAAGTTGCTCCTCCAAGCTGGACTGTCAGCCAGAGGTGTCCTGCCATCTGGTGCCTTGGTCCTGCAACAGCAGCGATGACACCGAGAGCACCACCACGGCCAGTCCCACCACCAACCCCCTCAACACTAGGTGCTGTGTGCACCTGGGCACCTGTGGTGGGGAAGTCGAGGTATGGT
This sequence comes from Acanthaster planci, assembly GCF_001949145.1. The sequence goes on from NW_019091425.1 coordinate 705,729, forward strand.
GCTGCTTGGTCACCCAGTTCAGAGGTTCCACCCTGAATGAAGGTCGGGGGGGAGGGGGTTGGCATGAGTGTGTTTTTGAAACTTGGAAAATGGTGCGCTCAAGTCTGTAAATTTGTATGCGTCTGCACTGATATTGAATGCCAATTCAACATTATATTATTAAAATATTGGTGATTAAAAAAACGTATCTACTCCCCAGTTTCTCACCAGAGTGAACAGGATTGACTAGACACTAAGCGTTTTATTGACTTCATGCATCAGTGAATACCAAAATAAATCCAGAAATCAATGGTACGGACGCTAGGCCGTCATTTACTCTGAGCGTAATTACATGCATTTGACCATACTTTTTCCTACCCATAATCTTTCACAATTGAAAATACATGTAGCCCGACAAGATATTGTCACTTTGACTTATTAAAAAGATTTGTATCCAAAATGGCCAACCAAGTACTACCAAAGACTCCCCTTTGGCACAAAATGCTGTCGTACATGAAGGAAGCTATTGGTGGCACTGGTTGGCTGACTTTCCAGAGCATATGAAGGATGCTTCCTGTGCGTTCTGGTTTGGGTGTGCACACACTCTGAACAAGATGTTGCCTGATTTTCAACTGAATGTGCACAAAACCTGCGCTGTCCTTGTGTGAGAAGAGCACACCTGATGTAAAGATGCATGAAGGTAGTGCCACTCAGACTTCACTTCTCAGTAATGATTGCTCCCATTACTGGGCCATACATCCAAGTTGCTATATACATGCCTTGTGCCGTTCTTACAGCAACATTTTTAGGAATGTTCATGACATGTAGGTGATCCCAGGCATGGCACAGTAAACAGCACCTGTGTTCATTTAATCCCAGATTATTCTGCAGGACCTTGGACTGTCATATTTCAAATTATAATAGCCACAAAGTATCCAGAGGATTGGTTTGGGGACAGTAGATTGATGCATTTTTAGATGGTTTTTCTAAAAGGAACCTGCAGAGATTCAGTGAAATGCTCCATAATTCTGCTGGGGTTTGAGAATTCAGTTTTTTAGCCGATTTCAGCTTTTTTGTTTGGATGTTGACCCTGAATTTCAGCTTTTTTGTACACCTGGTGTGTTCAAAAGTATGGGAATTTTTTACATTTCAGCATCTTGCTAGCTGTTTTCAGCTGTTAAGTGGCCACTTACACCTCTGATTCTGGTTAAATTAAATCTTTCTGAACTGGTTTTTAACTTCAGAAAATATTATCTCCGGTCAGCCATTTTTGGTGGAGATCTCAAGGTTTATTTGAATGCTTTCCACAGGTGGCTGGTTGGGTCAATGTCCGCAACACCAGTATCGAGCTTGACGGGGTCTCATACTCGGCCGAATGGCTGGACACTTTCATCACCGAGGGTAACGCTACCCTACCCTCGGTCATCAAGGTATGCACTTTTGACCGTGCATGAAATAAAAATGTTCACCTATGGAAGTCTTCCAGATGGTGGCATATTTTTCCTAAGTGCATGTATCACAGAATTAAATGCCAATGTTGTGGCGATACAGTGCCTGTGGACAGATGGTACGTGCACGCACATCACATGCCTCTTTGACCAATAGGATGCTCTGAAGTGCCAATGCATGTGCACGTTAAGCTTTATAGGAATGTGTGTTGTTAATAGTACAATATATTGTCACCCCAGATTAGTCTGAAGCTAAGTTATTGGGACACAGCTATGTGCTGTGGGCCCATTGTACAATCCAGCTGAAAAAGAAGTCGAACTGGCAAGCATTGGCCACCTGAAAAGCTCCTTCCACAGTAGCTAAGTAACCTGCACTGTAGCTACCTAGTTGAGCTTTATTTTTGCACATGCATTCATAATTTATGGCCAATGGTTGTACGGTGCAAACAGCACGGTAGACTTTAGTTTGAGGCCAGAAACGGAAATGAGTCCTAGTCCTAGGCTCTTGTTTGATTGTATAAAGTCCTGAGTCAAATGGGTTGAGTCTCATTCTGAGTCTGAGTTATAGATCATTGAAGTGGAAAATTAGTTGCTCTGTAAACTGGAAAAGCCAACTCCAAGGCTGTGTTCAACATGGACAACAGCTCTTCTCCATAGCAGACCTATGGTAAAAACAAGCCATGGTGCCAAGCACCCCATTTGGACGAGGACTTGTAGTGAAAAAAAGGACACCACTCCATGTGCCCTTCCGAATGTTTCTCTCACATTTGTGTTCAGAGATGTTTCTCCTGATAAAATTTTATGAAAATAAAATGGAAGACCTTCCTGCCTCTCTCCCGAAATCAGACTGCCTACGTTGGGTCCTGGAGCACCCTGAAGCAGGCCGACCTGACTTTTCCCTCTCAGATGTTTGTGGCCGAGCCCACTAACAGCTGCACCGTGGATGGGGACCCCAAGTGGCCTGAATGGTACCACGTGACTGTCAACGTTGTTGACAAGGACAATCCAGATGACAGTAGGTGGACCGCTGGAGGTGTTATTTAGTGGAGTTTTTCCCCCTAAAAAATTACACTCAAAGTACAAGGTGGTATTGGAAACAGTGTTGTAGTTGAGACCACTTAAGACCTTCACAAGACCACACAAGACCAACACAAGCCCTCCAGTCTGAATTCAAGCCACAAGTTATTCAAATGAACTGCAACAGAAGCATTCCTTTGTCATTGTTCAACGCATTACTTGCGACCGGCTTGTGCATGGTCTTGCGCATGATCTTGTGTCTGGTCTTTTGATGGTCTCGACTACAAAACTGATGGGAAGTTGAAGGCGTCATCCATTTTCTGCATTTGAACTGACACAGTCAGGATGCTCGCCCTTCATTCCCCACGCATCACCTTACATTTTATCTAGTAGAGAAAAGATTTGACAGCAATGACGATAAACTGCTGGGGCAGGGGCTGGAGGGATTATTCTTTTGTGGTGGTCTGTTTTTCAGTTTTGTATGTTCTGTCCAGTAGAAATGAACAGGGTCGAAATTTGCATGGGAAGGTTATTAAGCCGAAAAAAAAAAATCCGACTTACCCATCGCCTGTAGATGATGTGTAGATTATGCAGTTATTTTCCAATCATTTTGAATCCTGAGTGTACTGTCAAGGGTGTATCATGAAGAGACTTGTGTGTCCCAACCTGACAAAAAGAAGGCGCTAGAGTCGATTTTCAGTTTAAGAATCTTGAGCATTGTCAGTCAGCAGGAACCCTCAACTTTGATCACCAACACAATGCCCATTTTCATGCCAAACGGAGAGATGTATCAAAGCAGAACTCAGTGTTGTCTTTCTAATCTGAAGTAAAACAAACTAACCAAAATGAAAAACAGGTTCAAGACTCATTTCACAGGTTCCATTCATATGCTTGCAGTGCATTATTGGAAGAGTTGACATGTGCATATTTGGGGGATGCACTAGATTCCTTTTTGATTCTAACTTTCTGTAAAGAATGTTACATTTAAGTGCAGAGCTTTTGCTCATATACTCTGTGGTGCAAGATGGAGAACTTTGCTGTGAATACGTGTAAAACTTTGTAATTGCCTGGGAGCCATTTGAGCAAGCAGTACCCCTGCGCAATGCACTTTAATGCACAGGTGAAGCCGCCACACCAGGCATGCACACCTGGTATGCGTGAGCATGCCTGCACCTGTGCATTAATGTCCACTGCGCAGGCGTATTGCTTGCTCGAATGGCGCCCACGGGGACCACACCTTTTGGCAGAGTTCACCGTCTTGCACTGCTACCCGGTGCTATAAGATCTTTGTTACTAACTAATAAAACAAAGACCATTTGATTAAACTGCATGATACGCCTGCAGGATGTTGTCTGCAAAGTTGAAACGTAACCCCCGAAGAACAAGTGCTTGCAAGCTCCCACACCGTTGCTGCTGTACTGCCTGTAGTCTTGCCCACTCTGTAGACAATGATTTTGCTGGGCCTGGATTTTTTTCCAGCTCTCGACATCGAGAATGAACGCACCAAGGACTGTCTGTGTGACGTGGAGTGGGATTGCAGGGACAACATGTGCTGGGTGGAGACACAGAACATGTCATTTGGCGGGGCCAACCTGTCCAAGACAAATCCTGACCTGGGTAGGTACTGCGGTGACACCCCTTCATTGGGCGCTGTCCTCCAATCGACCTGGTGTGGTCATTTCTTTGGAATTACGCCCTGAATTCTTTCAGTGCCTCTCTAGGGACGTACACGAATGGCAAATTTCACTACACACCTACAAGACCCATGTATCAAGGGTATATATAGCCAGCCAAAAATCTTCACCTCCCTAAAGCATGCACAACTTTTTATCCACTGTCAGAAATCAAATACCTTTTCTATGGAAACACCTCAAATGAATGCCTACTTTTAGATCACTGCAACATTTTGAAAAGTACCTTAAAATGTTGCTGTTTTCATATTATTCTGATATTTAAATAAGCTATGTCATTTCACGTACTGTTGAAAATATTTCATTTATAATCTCTTGGCCCCCCTTTTTTTCATTTTCTTTCTTATTTGTTCCTCCTTGTTTGTTTTTCCTTTGCTTTTTTTTTCTTTCTTATTTGAGTAGTTTACGTCATTTCTTGTAGTTATTAAAATTACCAAAAATGGGTCACTTGAGAGACATTCCCATAGGAACGTGCACGAAATTTTTCAAACTTTACCGTTCCATAATTCAATATTCCCAAATCCGATCTTAACTAAACTTTGCATGTTTTCCTTTCAGACCCTAATCTATCATCTCTCAAAATGTGTACAGTAAAACTTTTCTTCCTTTTGGTAGTTGGAGCATTAGGGAGACATTGAAATGTCTCCCTAATGACCAATGTCTCTCTAATGTTGAAAAATTTACCATAAAATGTCTCCCAGGTGACCTATTTGGAAATATTTATTTACTAATACGAAATATGATTATCAATGTGATCATGAATAATGTATCTTGTGTCTGATTTTCTTTTATATAATATTCCATTTATGATCTGGAAGTAATCTTTATCTGTACCTAATGGTATTATACAGATCTTACAATGGAGTAATTCTGGGTATACATGTAGTTTGCAAATTACAGAAATTGTCCTGGCATGTAATACACTTAATGTTGAGTTCAGGATTGGTCAGTGTGCAGTCACATGCATTGGCTATATAAAGTGACAAGTTTTCTGAGAAAGTGTAATTGATTTGCTGCAGAAACTGTTGGTTTCGTTCATCAGGAATTTGTGGAAATGAATGCAAAACAATGTTGAAGGAAAGAGTGCATTTCCATCTTGCCCTTTCTGCTTTTTCCAACCTATCCCCACAATGAAGTGTCTCATTTGGAAGTCAAGGGCATTCCACCCCAAATTGTATGCTCATGCTAGCCATTACATTAACCCTAACAGTCCCAAATCCTCCAATTTCAATACAATTTTACATACACCCTAGGGGGTTAGGGTTAAAGTTCCATCAAAAGTCTGTCTTGTAAAATAGGACGCATCTCCACAAAGTAGGCAATTTGTGCTGTATTTCAGAGGAGAAAGTTGCCAAGTTCTGTCGCAGCAGTGACAACGTGACCATTGCCAACTACACGACTTCTTCCTCCTTTGCCACGGGCTTTGGGCCGGAGCAGTCCCAGATTGACTCCTTCAATTTCAACACCAGTGTGGAAGGGGGGTGGGCCCCTGATCTAGACGACACAGACATTTGGATTCAGGCAAGCCCTTGTTTCTTTATCAATGTAGATTTTTGGGGGGGGGAAGAAAAATTTTCAGGAGATTTTAAGTGACAACCAAAATTGAAACATTTTTATATTTTAACACGTGAAAACACAAGAAAACTGTCCTGAAGTCTGACCCAGTGAATGTTTAATTTAAAAGTTAATTTCAATATCAGGAGACATTCTTACATTCTGTTGGCCCCTACTTGGCCTGGCCAGCATGGACGATTCGTGTCATTGGGCCTTTCACAATGTTGTGTATATCTCATAGCAGGATACTTCATGTTTATGCCAGTAGTACAGCTCCTTTTATCACATGCTTGCTATAGTTCGGCACAATCCAACATCTTTTACTGGAAAATATGGAAGTGACTATATCTATTTGCATATACCTTTTGTTTCATTGCTGCCATGTAAGAATGATCCTGCTCTGAAATGTACCGATTAAAAACACTGGGACTTTAACTTGTGCCCTTGCCTTTTTTTAGCTACTGGGAGATTTTACGCTGAAGTTTTGTCTCAGGTCATGAACGTCCTTTACCATTTATCTTACCCTTTGTTAGCAGCCTATTGTGGAGACCCTCATGTGCTGTTTGTTCATCTTATGTCGTTGCTGTGCAACATCTCTGGATTCTCGCCAGACTTGGGGGCAGGAAAAAAAAAACGCTTAGTGGTCTCCTCTTCTTAAACAGGTGGATTTGGCAGAGGATACGATCATATCAGGAATAGTGACCCAAGGCGTTGCCGTGAACCCGGAACGTCGTGTTGATGAGTTCAAGATCGAGTATGAAGCTTCAGACGCTGCAGCGGAAATCCTTGGTGGTGATATGGTAAATGTCCAACAAAGTTCATCGTCCCCCCCAAATTGGAAAAGACTTCTGTAACATGTGGGGTATTTTGAGCGGAGTGGAGAAGGGTCGATAGAAAAGACAAGGAAGCAAAAATTGCCACCAGTGTACCCGAGCCAATTTCTTGAAACCCAACCATTGCCCTGGGTATTCTGGTTTTACTTTGCCAGCTCCTTTGCTCAAACTTTAACCTACAAGTCAACTTCAGTGGAGCATGTTTAATAATCGACTTTCTGTTTAACTCGTTGCTTTTCTTCTTGACGGCTGTGTGAATGCAATAGTTTATTTTTAGACTTACAACTTTGCCAAAGGTTGGCAGTTGGCACCCTTGGACAAATATCAACATGGCCAACAAACTGTAACAGAAGACAAAACAGTGTACTTTTCTGTCTTGTAAATCTCCAATGGCTATTAATCATTTCCTGCCAGGGACTCCGGAATCGGAGATGTATGGTTTACATGCGTGGCCGGGGTCTCCGAACTTGGACAAAGGAAACAGGGCCCTGTAACAAAAGACCGTACTCCGAACAAAAGACCAGGCTGCTGGGCATTACCGACATTTTTCACTCTCAAAAGTGGTGCTAATCCAGCCTTGTTTTGAAACCGTATACCAGGGTTTGGGGCATTCAGAGCGACTGGATTACCACCGGGGACAAAAGCGCTCCACCACCGCAGCGATGAGCCACACAGCACTGCTGCACGCTAATCTGGCCCCTATTGAAAAGAGGTCAGCAGTGCACTGAGCCAGGTTCATGAACAAAAGACAGTTATACAACACTGCACAATCTGGGCTCTGTTTACAAGGCTGCGGGCCTGGCTGAAATACTCGGGTGTCAATGAAGGTCACCTGTCAACTTAGAGTAGTGCCTAAAGATTACTTTGTGCGGCTATAAACGACCGTTAAATGAAATGATGAATTTTTGAAGGATTTTGAAAAGGGAAAAAATGATAGTCATGCTAGCCCAGCATCATCAACATTGAAAAATGCCCCGGCATGAAGTTGTTAACCAAATACTTTGGGGTTTTTTGGAGTGACCTGTTCCCATGTTACCCATTAACACACAGCTTTACTTGTGACGCTGAGTAGTGTATCAAAGATTTTGTAGTCATTGCAATCAAATCTTCCTGAAACCCCTTTTAGCAAACCTGGTAGTGTGTGGATGGACCACCGGTGACCTTTTTAATGAAATATGTCACCATCAACCCATCAACGTTTGAAGTGAAAGGAACGTAAACATTCAAAGAGATGATGTGTCTTCATAAGATGCTCCGAAGAAGTGACCATTTCCCTGTTATCATTCAGTGTGTTATTTCAGAAGGCAAGCGCTGCTTCAGTTCATGACCATTTTCTCCTGTTTGGATGTGTAATGTGTTGATTGAACAGAGTTGGTTTGTATTTAGAATGAGTGAGCCCAGACGAAAGGAGGAAGTACACTGCAAACTCCCAGAGGGTGATCTTGAAGAATTCTACTTCTTCCGTAGTCTCCATCTCATTCTTCATTTCTCGTTTCCCTCCAGATCTTCAAAGCCGGGGCCAGACTAGACACCAAGATGACCAACAGTTTCCCGCAGCCCATCAAAGCCAATCGGGTGAAGATCTTGATCTCCACCCCCTGCGATCCCTACTACGTCGGCCTGCGCTTTGAGCTGCTGGGGTGCCCAGGTCAGATTGAGCAGTGTCCTTCATGTCCCGGTTTGAAATTTCCTCAACCCCACCGAGTCTTGTCCCCTGCCACCAACTTAGTTTTTTTCCTGTAGGGCGTTCCTTCCATCCTGCGACATGCACTGGGATGCACTGAGTGTAATCTGAAAATGATGGTTGTTCCATTCTGCTCTAGCCTGCACAACCTCCACAGTTTCCCATACCACCTCACTAGAAAGAGGATGTCATCTTCAGTCCAGCTTGTGGGAAACCTGTGTCCTGAAAAACAGTACTTCTGGGTTTGTTGTTTTCTGAAAGGAATTGTGGTTTCACGGGTCACTACTCGTTATGGAAATGAGAACTTAGCTCCAATAAAGCCCACAAACACACGCTCATATTCTCACCTACTCTTTCCTACTTCATGGCTGTCCCGCTCCATCGATTGCCTGTGCCCTGCCCCTTAGCTTTCCTGTATCTGGTGCACCCTTGATTCCACGGCAAGTCTTTTGTAGCACTACTTAAAAAACACCAGTCAGTGATGTTTGGAAAAAATCAGTCTGAATATATGGCCCAGCCTTTAAAATGAGTCACAAGTCACCAGAGCCACTTTTGACTTCTTAGGCCTTTAAAATCTTGCATGCTGTAAATCACTAGGAACCTACAGGAAGTCCATTTTCATGAGAAGGCCAAACTGAGTTGATACATCATAACAAAGAGCTCTGTTTGCTCTGTCCAATGCAAACTAAAAACCAAATTACAAAAAGAAAGTACCCTACGACTCTTTTTATGGAATCTGGCCACAGATGTGCTTTTGCATATCGTGTTTAGTTTTAATACCGTGTCAATTGATCAAAAACAGAATTCAGGTTAAGCAGTGACGACGCTTACAGTTTGTGGCACTGCTTTGCAAAGTATAACATTGGCCCAACCAGTGATGGGTCATGCCTGGTTACTGTTTCCTTCCGGCTTTGAGTTTTTCCCTGAGCGATGTACTGCAAAGAAAGTATGACCTTTGCCTTTGACACCACGGTGGCATGGACAACACTAACTTTGAAACTTTTCAGGGGCTGCGAAGGCAGACTTTTGACTCCTTGTTTTTGAGTACGTTCCATTAACTCAGGGGAAATGCCAAAAAAGTGGTTGGTTGTTTTTCTTTATATGTGCATAACCCATTTAATGTTCACATAGCCTAATCGTGCCAGCTGCAGTCAAATATCTGAACTAGCCCTTGTGGGAAGTCCCAAAAATCTCATTTAAAGACAACATGCACGGAGCATCCACATGCACTGCAGCACTTTCTCAGTTCTTTTGTTCATTGCACAATTAAAGTGGGTTAAAGTTGAACAAATGGAAAAACTTGTTTAAAAATTTGAGTTTACCGACTCCTATTAGCAGCGCATGAGACGCAAGGGAAGGAATAACAACACGATGCTGCCATAAGCACGCAGTTGTCTTTGGAGGTCCTCCGTTTGAACAGTCAATTGAGCCCAAAAAATACATGCACACAGTGTAGATCTTGGAGAACTTGGTGGTCATCACTCAGGACTTGAAAGGTCCTGAAATCTCAACTTGAGAGAAGAAAGTTTATTTTGCTGAGATTAGTCTAGACCTCATTCATTCTCCTTGGATGAAATGGGGTGGAAAACACACAGTCTAGAACAGTTGGACGTTTTCCCCACAGCCAATATATGACCCAACCTGTACAAGATGAACTTGAAGCTTTACGTGTTGTTTCAAGCCTCCAGTGTCTTGAAGTGGACGTCAAGACTTCTCGTCTTTGACAGGGCTCTGTCTTTTTTATTCCAGTTTGTGAGACGGCAAATGATTGCACAGAATTTGCCAATGGAATTTGTGAAAATGAGAAGTTCTGTACTTACGAAGGTAAGAGGCTGACATTTGGCTCAGTCCTTGATCAATTTTTTTCCTTTCTTCAGCTGTTTTGTAACACAAGAGAACAGGAAATGGGTGAAAATTAAGGTAGAGTTGTGGTTGGTGTTCTAGCCCCTCTTGTAGAAGATGCTGTACTGCTATTTTAAGGAAAACACCTCTGACAGGTTGCAGTCTAGATTATTTTCAATCCACCAAACCTTGATACCATGTTTTACAAAATTATCGCCACAATGTGCTGTAAAATTTGGTAATCTAGAGGCTTATTTGTTTAACGTGGATCTGGATTGGTACCAGTGATCTGTCATTAGTTCACCGACCCCAAAGCCTGCGTAATGGATGGAGGGAACCAGCGTCGAGATCACTGATTGAGATCCAGATCCATGTGAAACAAACAGGCCCTTTGTCAGGCCTTGGCCTAGTAATCTTCAAATATATGTAGTATAGTATATGTATAGTATATGTATGTATAGTATATTCAACTTCACAAGTTGACTTCAGATGACCTTAAGACATTCTGTTTCAGTTTCGGAACTCTTAATAATAACAAGTTCTGACCTGTGTACATTTGCCAATGTAGCTTACAACCATAATTAGGTATTTTAGATTCTAAATTCATAATAAGGCTTACTCATTTGTTTGACTTTTGAACTTGTTCAGATTTTGCCAGTTTGCATGTTTTTACTTGTTGGAGTCCCTTTTAACAGACTTTCTTTGTCAAATGGGCTTTAGAACTCACAACGTTAATGCCAACCTCCACTGGGCCCACCACAGGGCCAATAACTGCCCAAACCACTGGGCCAATGTCTTCAGGGCCACTGACCTCCAGTGACATGCCAACCTCCATTCTTCCTGCCTCACCAGGGCCGACCACCCCAGCAGAGACCACAACTGCCAGGCTGAGCACAGCTGGCCAGGCCACCACCAGTGGTGGGGCCACGACTAAGGCCCCGACCCCCCAGGCCAGCACTGTAGTGCCTGTTTTGACCTCTACCCTGGAGGCCACTGTGACGCAGACACAATCACCAATAGAGGAGAAGATCAATGAAGTGACACAGAATTTGCCACCTAAAGTATGTCATTGTGACATTTTGGTTCTAGTCTGGAACCTTGATATGCCCCAACCGTGGCTGTACAGTGTGAGCCTCTGCTGCTGTACCAACGGGTTAGGTCTAGCATGCTTATCGCTCAAGGCAACCACTTAGAGCCTGTTTAATTCACACGGTTCCAGATTGCGATCAGTGATCCTTTGTTGGTTCATTAACACTAGAGCCCACCTAATGGATGGTGTGAATCAGCTTTGGGATCACTCATTGAGATCAAGATCCGTGTGAATCAAACAGGTCCTTTGCTGTGTGTTCCATTTGGCCTGAAGCACACAGACGTATGACGTGTCTGTACACGGATGGATGAACAACAACCCGATAAACTGCTGTTTATGTCCGTGTCACGTCTGATTCCGGTTGTGCTGCTGATCAGTTCAGGTGATTCACAGTGCCTTGCACCACTAAGAGGTTGCTGCGGAGGGGTCCTTTTCGTAGTGTATTGTAAGAAAACGGTCAACAAAAATGCTTTACACCTGCTGCACTGTGTTGCTTGGGGAACTTGAATTGTTCTACTTTCTTTTGTCTGGGTTGAAGTTCCGGAAGTGTTAAGAGTTGGTGTTAAGTAATATGAAATGGGGATGTTTTTGTGAGGCACATAATGCTGCGATCAATGACACATTTCCTCAAATTGTGCACTAACGTTAACTCAGTTGCAAATTGAGGCAAGGCGGCCATTTTGTGGTCGACTACTTCATCACTTGAAAAGTGAAGTCTCCATGGTTATTTCCCTCCCCCAAGTCTTCTCTTGCCCTCCCCCCACTGGCACTTATCGTGCACGGGGTATCATTCTTGTATTTCCTTTGGAGAAGGTGAAGAGTAAAATCCAGAATCTGTGCACACAGTTGTCCCCAAGTGTTCAGTTACAAGATGAGATGCTTTCCGCCTGGCCACACTGCTGCACTCCCCCCCCACTTGCACCCAAGTATTGTAGAGTCTGGCACAGCTACCAGCCACCAAGGCCCAGATGCATGCTGCCCGCTTGCAGGCAAGGGGTGATGAGCAGTATGTGGCGTCCGTGAAACAGTTCCTGACTCCACACTCATTGGTCTGTATTACAGGTGAAGAAGGTGGTGGAGGACCTGCTGCTGGTGAGGGACGACCTGGACGGCGTCTCTGCAACCGACCCAACAACCTACCCGACGGTGAACATCACACAGAACACCATCAAGGCCGGACTGGAGGTCATCCGCAACATCACGGTGAAGGCCAACACCACACAGGACAACAAGCTGCAGGTTGACATCATCAAGGGAGCCTGGAACTTTCTCGCGGCCGTATCCACATCTGACAAATTCGTGGGGAACGCCCAGCTTTTGGACGTGAGACAGAACTTTTTTTGACGAAATGAATTTTTTTGGGGGGTGCTGAAGTTACAGTGTTGCACTTGCTCTTTTCAAACTTGCACTGTTTCGTTAAAGGAATCAGTAAATGGAAAAAGATGAAGTATTTGTTGGGAGGAAGGAGCATAATAATCACACTAAATGTGAAAATATGTTAAAAATTTAAATCTCCAAAGTCAAGATAGATACTCACTCGTCGTTCATCTGGCAACCAATCAGAATACAGAAAAGATGCTGTCCCAAGATCAACGACCACGGGAAAACAAAAACAATCCTCTTCTTGAACTCGAATGATGCAATTTGTCAACTTAAATAATTCCTGTCAGTCTTACAATCTGCCATACATTTCTCACTTTGTGCTCTCCAATGTTGTCATAACCTGCATGCATGCCCTGCATGCTAAAGATTGTAATGTTAACATTTTCTTTCCTGTGTTAGGAGTTCATGAGTGTGTCTAGTCTCATCCTTGATGAGGATCGCAAGGAAGCCTGGAGAGAAGTCCAAAAGGTTAACTTTTCCTCCCAATTTTTACCCTTCCTAAAGTTTTGAGTCTGTCCTGCTGTAGAAGTAATAGAACTCAAGCTCTTTATCACATCCTAATTAGTTAATTTTCACACAGTCTGTGCCATCAATCCAACTGATTTCTCCGTTTGTACTGAAGTGCGCAACAATCATTCCAGTTCACTACACACTGGCGTTGCCATCTCCCTGCAGCCTTGGGCAGCTCTGTTGTATTTATAACATAGAAAATGTCGATATGGACAATTTTGTCAGGTAGTTTTGATGATTTGTATTTTTTTTTAAACTAAGCTTTACCGGGCTTCATTGGCATAGCTAGGATTTTGATAATGGGGGGCACAAAGGGGGCACCAGCATCTTATGGGGGGCAGTAGCTTTTAGTGGTGTGTTTTTTTGGGGGGGCAAATGTTTGTTAGCCCCCATCCATCCATGTTTGTTGTCACAAATTCTGAAAAATCACATTTTTGAAGAACCTTTGCCCTCTCCAAATAGAACGGGCCATTACGTGTTTTGGCATTGCGTGACTTAATGCCCCTTTTTGCAGAGCGGGTCACATTTATTGCTGTTGTTTTTCTTGGTCTTCATTTCAGGAGAGTGTGGCTGGGCCACTAGGCATTGTTACTTCAGTGGAGGATGTGGCAACAAAGATTGCTTCAGGTTCAACATTTAACATTAACCTCACCATCAGTGAACCCAACATTGGTATGAAAACTGTCATTTGACTGATTAACCACTTCAATGTTGATGATGCTAAGCCGGCATGACTATCATTTTTTCCGTTTTCAAAATCCTTCAAAAATTCATCATTTCATTTAAAGGTCGTTTATAGCCGCACGAAGTAATCTTTAGGCACTACTCTAAGTTGACAGATGACCTTCATTGACACCCCAGTATTTCAGCCAGGCCTGCAGCCTTGTAACCGTCTTTTGTTCACAAACCTGGCTCAGTGCACTGCTGACCTCTTTTCAAAAGGGGCCAGATTAGCGTGCAGCGGTGCTGTGTGGCTCATCGCTGCGGTGGTGGAGCGCTTTTGTCCCCGATGGTAATCCGCTCGCTCTCAATGCCCCAAACCCTGGTATAGGGTTTCAAGACAAGGCTGGATTATCACCACTTTTGAGAGTGAAAAATGACGGTAATGCCCAGCAGCCTGGCCTTTTGTTCAGAGTACGGTCTTTTGTTACAGGGCCCTGTTTCCTTTGTCCGAGTTCGGAAACCCCGGCCACTCATATAAACCATATGTCTCCGATTCCGGAGTCCCCGGCAGGAAGGGGTTAACATTGTTTTTTTCCCAAAAATCCCGCCATGAAGGGGTTAAGTAATTAATGGGGTAAAATTCAAACACGTTGCACCACCTATGACAGGCTTACGTTTGTTGTTGGATTGGCACTAAAATAGGCTGATGAATATTTAAGTGAAATGTTGTTGGTTTAATTTGTGCTTTTCAAATTTCTTCAGGGAAGCTGTTGCCAAGAAAGAGGGAATCATGTTATTCAGTCATTGTTTTGCAGTTGTAGTAAAAGTGTGTGTCTGGGTTGAAAGCAGATGTGAACTTTCCATGCAGCAGTGTAGGCGGCATGAGTAGCTGGTGGGAAAAACTTTCCCCCTCACCTGTCTTTGACCCAGGTTTGACTCCTGAACGATATGCAAGTACTGAGTTAAGAGTTACTTGTTGATTAAATCCTGTGCCCTTTGTTGTTCGGATAGGGGCGATTTGGTGGCTGCTTAAGGCACCTCTAGTGGACTCTGGCTCAGCCACGTTGCGGCCGCCTCCTTTGGAATGCAGCCGTGCAGCTGCAAGTAAGAACTAAAAAAGGTTTGTTTCGGTTGCAGAGGGTTTGATCCGTGGGAAGGCAAAGGAGGAGTTTGTGAGGGATGGTTACATGTACACCTTCCCGAAGGGGGATCCTAATGAAGTGTCAACTGAGGTTACCATCCTCAAAGATGAGTTTGAAGATAACATCCGTGTGACCAATTCGCCTGGTAAGATTACTATATACATACCCACGGCCCCCAAAAAGAAAACCCTTCAGCCAAGTTTACTAAGCAGTGTATAACATCATGCCCTGACTTGGATGTAAAAAACATACCATTACTACTTGAAAGAACATTGGTGAGGACATCACTGCTATTGTACTAGCAAATTGCCCCTGGCAATCAGTGTGAAATGTTTTTAATTTTCACTGGATGCCGTATAAAAGCAACTCTCACAAATCTCTCGCTGGGATATACATGTAGCTTCAATCAATTTGTTTTAATACAAATCTTCAAAATGCACCTTTGTGTCTCAGTTAACTGTATTTTCAAATTTAGTTTCACAATTTCCAAGGTTGTTTTACTGCCTTTTGGGTTTTTATGCTGAGATTTCCATATTTATGAGCCAAACTATGATGTCATCCATGGAAGAAAGTCTCAGTGTTCAATTGACTTGTACACAAAAAGTTGTGCATTTTTGTAGATTTTACTGAATTAAATTTTGTTTTCTTTGTTGATTCACTGTTGTTTATGTGCATAGAAATAAAAAAAACATCAATTTCTTTCTCAGAAATATTTTCAATAAGTATATTCTGGGTTTACAATTTGAAGAGAAAACCTAAGCACTGAACCATGTCTTCCCTTGATGACATGGCAATATCAGTTGTCCTGGAAAGCACACATTATTCTAAGTGTTAGAAAGGGGCTCTTTTCAATTTATGTAACCAAAATAATTTGTAAAAGAGTTTTCATACCGGTACATTGAAGAAGACAACAGAAAAGTTGTGTTTAAAAAAATTACCTTAAGCTACCGTACACTTTAAGAAACAGTTAGTTATTCACAAAAAATTTGGAGGAGGTGTCTTTCCTCAATGTATTTTTCATGAATCATGAACTCGGCAAGCTCAGGTCCTAGAGGAGGTTGTCCCATTTTATTCCGTTATCAATGCTGCTGTTGTGTGATAAATATTCATTCACTTGAAAACAATCACTCGACGCAAATCCGACTACAACGGTTCCCAACAGTTAACAGCTCCTTGGTGGTTGTGGTTCTCAAGTTCTCCGGCATCGAGAAAATCCTTGATGAGGATGACCTGCAGGACAAGACGCCCGAGGTTCAGGAGAAAAAAAGAGTCGGTAGTGACATTCTGNGAAAAGGACACGATCTCATTGCCTGTGACCTTCAAATTGAGCCATGACAAGGTAGGTTTGGTTGGGGTAGATGTGTGTTGACGTGATTGCATATCCCAGTGCCACGATAATTTTACACAATACGTATTTACTTTCAAGCAAACTTGAGTCCTCAGTTTTGATTGGTTGATCCATGGTAATAAACGGCGTTATACTGTATGTTGTTGCAGTTCAAGATCCCACCCCAGGTTTTGTACCTCTAACTCCAGATACTATGCTACTTTACACTTGTGCAAAATGTTCAGCTGCAGAAGTCACTGTACATTCAAAAGTAGGGTGTTGGCATTCTGTGCTGATTGTCACGTGTGCACACTCATTACGATCCCTGGGGGGCTCCTGACTATTTTTTGGAATGGCGTACATTAATAAGACTGTGGATAAAGTTACACTTAAACTTAAATTCTGCAACTCGCTCAGCCACAGAATTGTGTCGCACAAGTAAGTGCTTGGAGTGTGTGCCTTTAGTAATTTAAAAAAAAAAGTCTTCTTTTTCTTTTGTGTGCAGTAGGCATGTTCCTGCTTTACTGCTTGTCAAGTTTTCTTGGAGATAAATTGGTTATCATGCTCGCAATCGTGGAACTTGGAATCGTATAGTGCATCTATCAGCACCACATTAGTTCATGTTCCACCTGCACTCACATGATAACTATTATTTAGTAGTCCCGGTAATGGTTATTGTCTGTTTTCAGCGAACAATGCTCGTGTTTTGTTTTGAGGTTTGTTGTTTCTGCAAATGTGACACGACTTCAGATGTTTGACTCTGATAATACTTTTTGCATGTGATTGTTTTCTTTGTGTTACTATCCGCCAATGCTTAATTCTTTTAAATTTTTACTATGGTTTAATGAGCTGTATATCAGGTTTATAATTTAGTAAAATCTCTGAGCTCTGGGGAGAGATGTTACTGCAACATCAGTCAGCTTGAGCATTACATGAAGTGAAAACAATGCATTTTTGAAAGGCTTTTAAGAGGGTGCATTCTTTATTGATACTTAACACAACATTTATAATGGACTCTTTCTCTGAAAGCCATTCAAAAGCACCTGTCTAGCTGTAAAGAAAATAAACTAAAACTAAGTTGTTGGAAAAAGGCTGAATGGAGAGATGTGTATCAAGTTTCTGTGTGAAAGATGTGATGTTATCTGTGTCTCTGATTTCATGAGGCAAAGAGTTCCTAATCCGGGGTGCAACATTTGACAAGGCTCTGTCACCATAACTGACAAGAGGAGCTAAGGGAACTTTAAGGAGACTGGTAGATGACCTCATGCCTGGTTTGCATTTGTGCGATGCAGAGTTAAGCCCAGTTTCCATACAGGGGTAAAGAGACACAGACAGTTACCAGCGATAATCTGTAATGTTGAAGTGCTTTATCGTGACTGACATGCAAGTGTGGGCATAAATTGACGGCAAACTTGGATAATGTTCAAGTTTGCCAACTCTGCATGGAATCGTCTGAGCGGCCCATACAAACATGCACACTGGCATAACAGGTGGACAGTTATGCCCCTTTTGCTTGAATGGCATATATTTGGCCTATTCTTCCACCTGACCAGGAAATGAAACTCCAGTGTCGAGAAAGCGTCTGGTCAGAAATGAAATGCATTGAATCAAAGTAGCAGTTTAGTATCAGGAAATGATATAACCATAAAAACCCCATTTCCCACGAAAACTTGGCGAGTCTTGGATGCCATTTTGTTTTTAGTGTTTTGCTGAATAATGTCATGCACGGTCTTGACATCTTATGTGCCAGACCTTCCTCAAGATTTGCAAGTTGACTTTGAATCACTGAAGTTGAATTTGAAGTTACATTTCATTGTGTGGCCTGTTCAAAACATCGCAGCATTAGCTGAAACATTTTTGTTGCAGGGCCAAAGGCTTGACATTTTCCCTTCCTCGTCCTTCTGTATTGATCTGGTCGATTTTTACTTGATGTATGCCAAGGTGTGGAAATCCAATTGACATGAGCTCTGTTCTGTCCTCTTGTAGCCACGAGATAGGGAAGACCAACGATGTAACTTCTGGCAACCTGAAAGGTAAAGCTTACCATTTTTGTTTCTTTCGGCAGATAATTTTTTTTATCTGTGGAATCACCTTTGCATCTCAGAATCATACAATGAATTACATTTTGCAAATGGGGTGATGTACTATACCAGGATTTGTTAACAGCACATTAGGGTTGCTCAGTGAAGTGAAGACAATACAGCACTTTCCTAATCATTTGTTGAATCTATTGGGGATTTTCCAAATGCTGTTATGTGCACGGCAAAAGAGGGTAAGGAACAACCAACAGTAATGTTGAACACATTACACAGTGCACATTTGATGCAGTGTACTTCCATTAATTAGAGTATAGGCCTATGGTCACTAAAAACAAATTTGGAAGGGCAGAGCAGAAAAGAACTCCATCCTTACTGAACAACACTGTGGTTGTAACTTTTTAATGTTGACAAGGACTTTTTTGTAGTTTTTAGTGGTTTGGACTGGATTACTGGTACCTCAAAGTCAGCCTTTTAATGTACGCACAGTGTTTATGGAACAGCTACATATCAACAGGAGGGTTGTATTAAAAGAGAAAACTGAGTATTGTGCATTAAAAGGGGGTTTATGAATAAAAGAAAACTTACCTGGCAGGTAGGATAACTACATTTGTTTGGGAAATCCTGTAAATGAAATTTTCATTTGCTTTGGACAGGGTACCAGTCCAATTTATTTAAGAGGAGAATGAGAGGCAGAATTTCACATATACTTATCTTTCAAGCAGTTTAGGTGTTTGTCCCTCCTCCCCATATTACTTCCTGCAAGCTTTCCAGCAAGACCATTTTCCCTGACCGTGCTTTTGATGAGCACGGTTGTGGTCTCTTTGGTCATTTCCCCCGTCTTTCTATTTGCAGCAAAATCATTGGCGTGTGGTCCAACAAGGGTTGCGAAACTTCCGAAAAAGAGCCACTGTACACCAAGTGCTCCTGTGATCACATGACCAACTATGCCGTGCTGATGTGGCTCGGGGAAAAGGTGGGACTACTTTTGGTCCTCTGCGTTTTGTTTTCTTTTCCATTTGGTTCCCTTGCAGAAAGCCCCAACAGAAACCCACTGGTTCCTGCCACCGACTTCACAAAGGACCACATAACAGTATAGTCGCCAATTGTGAGATGCACAGGAAAATAATGCAGCAGTAGAACAATTTTACAAAAATCGCAATTTCAAGAAAAAGAATTGATTCAAGAATCAATTTTACAAAAAAGGTGAAGAGAACACGTGAAAAGTGTGTGCATTTGTGCAATCTTAACAGGTATATTAAAACCTGTAATGATTGGGTGATTACAGAAATGGACAAACAGGACGAATACACCAACAAAACACTCACAGAAGGAAATGGCAGGAAGAGTCTCAATGCACCTCGCATTACATGCCAATCAGGACCTGGTTGGTCAGCACATTTCATAATGACAACCCCCCCCATTTAAAAATTGTTTATTAACACCAGGACCCACATCCTGTGGACGCTACTTACTTGTCACTAACCTGATGTGAGACTGATCACAAACATTACTTCTATGGTGTTCAAAACACTATGCGAGTTAAATGCTTGAAATCTGACCAAAAACCAAACGGTAAGCCTGTTCCTCGTCAGTGCCCACACAGGATTCAAAGAGGTCCTGAAATGTTCCCCCCCAAAGCACTTAGTGTTGTTATGACACAGCTTTAACATCCCTAATTATTTTCAAATGGCCATTCTAGCTGTGCTGTCATAATATACACAGTAACTGTTGGACTCAATTTGACAGGCGCCTGAAGACCGTGAAGCCATTAACATCCTCACCAAAGTGGGCTGTCTGGTATCCATTGCCGCTCTTGCCTTGGCTGTGGGACTGCTGCTCTACCTGAGGTGAGTACACAGGGTGTGCTCTGACTACACCCACCACCAGTGACAAATGGCCAGTGGGGGGGTGGGAGGTGGGGGGGTTAGTGGTTACGTTTTAGCTTGTTGCTCTGCTAGGCTCCTGAATTTGATCTCATGCAAAGACTGGCAAGACACTGAAACAATAACATGACCATCATCTACGCTCCAACGTTGCGCGCTGCTGCAACGCACCTTGTAGACGTTAATTGATGCTTTTCAGATGGTGTCAATAAAGTGTTATCACAAAGCGGCTTTTTTGGTTATGCAGCACAGTGGCCAATACATCCCTGCAGGGAGTGTATCACAAGACAACTTGGAGCCCAAATTATGGCTAACCAAAAACTTCACCATTTTCCATGGTGCTCCAACTGTCTGGCTGGATAATACTCTCTCATCGGATGCATTCAACAACTTTTAACCACTGTCATCTCCTGCATGTATAAATCCGTATGTTGAACCTGCACGTAGCAAAATGCCTGTTCCCCTTCCATAAACACAAAAAAAATATCCTCACTCTTACCTTCCTGCGACGTTTTTGTAGACAAACAAGTTGTCACTCTATCTAATTTTTTAGATGTATGGCTCAGTAATGGTAGAGACGTTCATTAACCACTATCTGCCGGGGCAGCTTCCAATGTTGATGATGCTGGGGCGGGATATTTATCATTTTTTTCTGTTTTCGAAATTCTTTAAAAAAATTCCAATCTGCATTGACTGCACACTTATACCCACACGAAGAATGGTCTGGTGTCCACTCTAGCCTGACACACAAAATCTATTAACGCCCGAGTATTTCAGCCAGGCCTGCAACCTTGTAAAAAGAGCCCAGATTGTGCGGTGTTATCTAACTTTCTTTTGTTCACAAACCTGCCACAGTGCGCTGCTGACCTCTTTTCAAAAGGGGTCAGATTGACATGCAGTGGTGCTGTGTGGCTCATCGCTGCGGTGGTGGAGCGCTTTTGTCCCCGGTGGTAATCCGCTCGCTCTCAATGCCCCAAACCTTGGTATTCTGTTTCAAAACAAGGCTGGGTTATCTCCACTTTTGAGAGTGAAAAAATGTTGGTAATAATTACATTTGCCAGGCATTAAAGACCAGGCTGCTGGGAATTCGAGGATAGTTTTTCCCCCTCAAACTGACATAGGTTGCTGATGTTGCATTTCTTTTTATCTGCAGGTCAACGCTGAGCTCGGAACGTATCATTATCCACATGCATCTGATGACCGTCACCTTGATCGCGTTGTTACTCTTTCTGGTCGGCATAGACAAGACCGAAAACAAGGTAAGTACGTCCCTCTCACTCCATTCCCATTCAGGTCTTGAAAAACTGACTCTGAAAAAAGGAAACTTAAAAAAATGAGAGTTAGATAGTTACGTTTATGGAAATATCATCCTACAATGAGATGGGGAATTCAGAAGAGGATGAATGGTGTTGCAAACCAATATTGAAGATCTGGTAATATACATGTGTGTATGCTGATGGGGACTTGGTCTGAACAGACTTCTAAGAGAGAAGCCCAGGAATTCAGCTGTCAGGCATCATCGTGTAATGGTAAAGACTTAAAAACTTTGGCTGTAGTCCTGAGAAATTGGTGAGTAAAAAACTGTATTCAGTCCAGCACAAGAAGCTAACTGGCTGCAACATGCACATGGCGCCTTTTAAAATGATTACGAATTCACCTGCAAGAACACAAGAAACCTGAGGAAGTTTGTCAGGGACATAAAACCGAGTCGCATTTTGGGCCATAGCACATGCTGTCCTGTTGTTTCATACAAGAAATCGTCAGGCCAACAAGACAGTTTGGTGGCATTTGACTTGGCCCGGATACATTGCGCTGTCACGAGGTTAAGTGTGCATGCAAACTTGAGCTCCTTGGACGACATGCGCTGTTGCTGTTTTGCGTAATTTAGTGCAAGCTTTACACTAGTACCCAGTAGCTGTGGAGATGGCCGGCAGCTATTTGCAAGGAGCTTCATGCAAGAGCATCAGAGAGATTAAGTTCACTTGGAAAGGGAGGCGTGGCTCGAAAGGGTAACACAACAACTCTATGGCAGCGATTAAATTAATGAGCAGGATGGTTTAATAAAGAAAACTGTCTGTGTGTGATGCCCAGATAATCAGAAAAATCAGGGGGGGGTTGCTGACTTGCAATTGACTAGGATACCGTAGCAATCTTGGGGAAACTGTGATTGTGTAAACAGAGGGGTAGAACTGAAACCAGTGATGAGGAACTTTCTGACAGACCATACAACCGGTTCATTGTGTCAGAAGTACATTTATATTCCAGTTACACCAGCAAAGGTTACTCGTTAATGAATAATTTACGAAAAATGCATCTTGTTTTCTTGGTTTCATCAACTTAGCTGGTGTGCCAGTTCATCACCATTGGCCTGCACTTCTTCTACATGTCCATGTTCAGCTGGATGCTGGTGGAGGGTATTCACCTCTATCGCCAGATTGTCGCCGTCTTTGATAGCGAGAAATCCCGTATTTGGGTCTACTTTGCCCTCGGATGGGGTAGGTGAAAGGGGATGGACCTTGCTGGGAAGATTTCTTGTAAAACATGCATCAACACATACACCAAACATACATATAACAAGAAAACAGAATTTCAAAATGCGTGGAAATATGTTAAAAATTATAGTTTTTGTGACCCTATTTCACTTCCTTCTTGGAGAAAAAGCTTGATAACAGCCGTCGGGTTCCACAGGTTGTCTGAAGAAGTTCCCAAGAATTGTGACATCACAGGACAGAGTCCTTTATCTGGCGACATGTGCGTAATGCAGTAGCATTACCATGTGCCATCATGTCAGACGAACATGACAACTGATTACTGTCATGATCAGAAAAAGAATCAACGCTGGGATTATTATCGCTTTAATCGTCGAGACGCTAGTAATCATCGCGACGATAATTTCAGCATAGATGCTTTTTATCTTATTATCATCTTATTCATTTGACAAAGAAAGCGACATTGAAGGAGCTGATGAGGCACAAGAAATATGGCCTTATCAGTTCGAACCAGAATACACTCGGGAAGAGATTTTGCAACTCGAGGCTGTTGGCCACGGGCATGGTGGCGACCGGGAGGATCGACAAGAAACACTGGCTATTTTTGGATTTTTGCCCTGCCCGACGTGTATTGCAACACATTTATACTCCATGTTTGCCCTGAAGGCTTGTGAGAAAACCCACAAGCGTACTTGGGTGGGACTTGAACCCATGACCTCTTGCTTACTAGTGCTTACGACTTAACCACCCAACCACTGAGCTTGCTGGTGTTTGGGTGGTGATCTAATCTAATCAGTCCATTACAGTCAGACTCAGTCAGTACAGTATAATCAATTCCATCCAATATGATTGATCAATCCAATCAGTTGGTCCGTCAATGCAGTCAATCTGTAGTTAAGTAAAGCTGTTGTCAACTTTTCTTGTAGGAATTCCCATCATTGTGGTGGGAATTACATCTGGAATTTTCTTCAATCAGTACAAAGACCACGAAATGTGAGTGTTTTGTCTGTGTCTCCATTGTGCATTTGATTCTGATGAGCTCTTAATCCTGAAAGGTGATTGTTCAAAACTTGCAAATACAGTTTGTCAGGTTTACAAAACTGATATCATCCAGCATTCAGTTTACAGAGGTGAGACACTCTGTGAATGTTGTAGCATTATTTGCTCAGCAAAGCTTGGGAATTCTGTGTCATCAATCTTGGAAAGAATAAATTTTGATGGATAGCAGAGCAAATGCGTTTCAGGATATTACTTTTACTTGTTTTGGCACCCCCGAGTCTGTAGATTTTTTTCACAATCTCAAGTGCTTATCTTAATCAGTCCATGAGAACAGGAATGTTAATACAGGAAACAAATTGACAAAAGATGAATGCATTTCAACTCCATCCAAATATATTGTTGTTATTGTTTTGATTTTGTTAAATGCATTTCACATAATACTCTCGGGAAGTATAAACGATGTTGAGATGTAGAAAAAAATCTTGAATTATATAAATGCATTTGAACTGATTTTGTCTGACAGCTGTTGGCTGGAGGTGAAAGACAACAGTATTTGGGCATTCCTGGGACCAATCATCCCCATTCTGTTGGTGAGTCATCCGTTCAACTCTTCAGAGTAAACTTTTCAATATCAGCAATGCAACAAGAGATTAGATCACAAACAAGCCATACGTTTAATACAGAACCCTATGGAAGAAGTGAACCTGTCCTTTCCCTACTGTGACAAGAATTTTCCGATTGACTTTGGACTTTTCTCGACTGATGTGACATTTTTCCAGTAGACTTTTCCTGGGAAACTTCCAAATTGACCAGAAACTTTCAAGTTTCTTGAAACAGGCCTTGACCTTAAGCTTTTTAACTAGCCCACTGGGCAAGTGAACTTATATTTTGACTAGCCTACAGGAATTTTCACTTGCCCATTGTACATTTTCAAGCAAACTAACTTTGACCGGCTTTTTGTAAATTCATTATTTCAACTGTTGCTGGGAAGTCATGCTGTAAATTTTAAAGCTTAAAAGTGGAGGATTAAAAAATATTATACTTGGTAATAAACAAGTCATATGATCAATTTGCATGCCGGTCCAGTGCAAAGTTCCAGGCCTTCTTGAAACATAATAAGTAACCCTTGAACTACAGAGGCTTTATCAGTATAGAACTTGAAAGTGGATCAACATAGGAACTTAAAACTGGATAAGACAGAAGGCGAGAGCTTGACGATATGATGACATGAGTAAAAGTGAGAATATATTCGATGTAATTGAAGATTTGACGTATTATTAAGAGACTGGAAGCTTTTTGAGAAATAGCTAAATTGTAAAATGAACACATGTTGAGAGTGCCGTCCAGGAGTGTAAAGACAAGACAGTGAAGACTTTAAAAACAGCCAACTGCTTGTTTTTGGTCTTTTGATGTTGAAATGGGCACTCTTCAGTTTACTTGTCTGATCTCTGTCGGACATCTTACCATCCTGAACATCTAGCCAGTGAGTATCACACTTTTGGAAGCGTCCCTTTTGCGATTGTATTTTGGCAGGTGAACGTGGCTGTGCTATTCATGGTGTTGCGTATTGTGATGTCTGCTGCCAAGCTGCAACAGGAAAAGCCAATTTTCAACAGTGTCAAGTAAGCTTATGCCTTAGATCTTTCAGCCCTACTTTTGGTGCGATGACCCAACAGTCACTGGAGTATGGAGTATTTTTTCTTAGTACTGAGGAACTTGGATAGATTGGAAAAGTTTTGGAGGCTGAAGGTACCTGCCATCCAGTAAAATCACTGTTGTTGCTAGTAAAGGGACTTCATGAAGATTCCGGACTCAAGCTTAAGATGTGACTTTGCCAAAATTTGCTGTTTTTTTTCTTCAGAGAAAATATCCTGAAAGACGGTACATGTAAATGTATTAAAACAGGACTTTTTCCCAAAACAGCACACTCTATAGAGAGTGGAAAACATGTTCCTTTGAACATGTTTGTCACTCATGGGTCTTTTTCTCAATTTTAAGATTCCTCAGAATTGTGTTTGATTCTTTGACTTAAAGAAAAACCACCAACTAAAAGTGGCCTTTTTAATTTTCCGGGTATATTCATTTTTGAAATTGTCAAGTCACCTGAGTCAATTTTTTTAAAGCAAATAATGACCTCTCATTTCCAGCAGTCATACGAACACATGCAGTACAAGGTAGTAACCAAATTAGTTGGCTGTGTAACCCACGTGTCTGTGCTGGGAAGTAGCTACAGCTTTCAGTCAGTGGCTTCCATAGCTACATGTATTATTTGCGGTCATAGCCATGACATTTGGGTGTACACAAACCATGCCACTGACCAACCACATTGTGAGCATGGTAGAGTTGTTATGCTGAAAAATAATCCAGTTGAGAAGGAATCAATTCCTAAAATATATTATTTCATGAGCTTCAAACCAGTTTGGGCGCTTGAAATCAATTTAGGTGTTAAAAATTAGTGGATGTGTTCAAAATGATTTCTTTTGTGTACTTCAAATCCTGGTGATCGTTCAGAAATCGTTGTGTGTACTTAAATTCAATTCATCTGTACTCCTCAATTTCCAATACTCCAATTCTTTGTGCGTGCTCCACATTTTGACAGGAAAGGTGCGCGTAGTTCCCTTCTTCTTCTGCCCATTCTGGGGACCACCTGGATAGTCGGATACTTTCAGCATAACCTCCTGTCTCTGCAGTACGTCTTTGTGACACTGAATGCCTTTCAGGTAGGGTCATGGTGTCAAGGTGTGGCATATATTACCATGCCAGAAACTGTTAATGACTCCCATGAAATGGTTCACAGTTGGTGGTCAGAACGCAGAGAAAATTTTCAGGTTTGTGGGAATGATCCCATGAGACTTTATGGTAAGTTCTTTTTTTTTTAAAAGAACACCACAAGTACACCTGTTGGGCTATGGCTGAATTATTGATCTCCATTTAAAGACTGGTTAGGACGTGGCACCTGCCATCTCTTGCCTGCTGCGTGTTTCATTGGTGTGGGTTTGAAAGTGTGAAATGTGTTTGTCACTCCAGACTGGCAAGTGCACATTATCTATGCCACAAACACAATACCCCAAGCAAAATACCACTAAGAGATAATACAGCATGACAAAACACCGAATAACCCAAAGATACTTATGTTACATGCCTAGTATGGACATTCCTTTGTTTTCATGCAGTTCAGAAAACTCAGTGAAAAATACTCATATTTCTTGAACTGGGAACAAGATATTCAAGTGGATTTTTGTAAAATGTTTCGTTGACTGTTCTTTCTGTGACCACAAAGTAACCCTTACCCCCAAATACCTCTGAATTTCTTTTTCCAGGAAGGGGAAATGTCCTATCTGAATTTTTTTTTCAGAGAAGGGGAAATGTCCTATGGACATGTGTAAGTCCACGGAAGGTCTTCCCTTCCTGCATTGAGTGGACATCTTTTATTCAGAAGTCCACACTAGTTTTGTAAGGTTAGCACTCACCTCCTAGCTGTCTGGGTTTTCTGAATCCACACTGTGTGGAAGCATACACATGTCCTATCCAGTCTTCAAATGTCAAATTATGGAGGACCTGATGTTTTGATCCAATTTGCCTTTGAGAAAGATTCTGCTAGGATCAAAATGTCAGGCCCTCCATCTTTTGAGGATTTGTATTTTAGGTCCTTGTAGTCAGTATAAAGTAGTATGCAGCAAATTTTTTTTATTACAGCCTTTAAATGGAAATAAGTGGGCTTGAATTACTCTAAGTAAGCCATGTTGTGACCAACTTTTGTTCTTTCTTTGCAGGGATTCTTCATGGCTCTGTTCCATTGCTTCATGAGCGGTGAGGTAGGTCAGATACCAATCCTCTCAGCCAGAGCTATGTATGAAGAGAAAAGTGCCAGGCTTCAGATTTTGGAAACAAAATGGCTGTTCATTATGTGTACAGTAGAATGTGCAGCTATTGTATGCCAACTGTCCTTACGCACTGGCGCATACACCTGCCAGTTTGTTTCCAATAATAGTGACACTTATGTCGCAGCTATATATTTATATACAGCTCTGCTCTCAGCTACATTCAGGAGTCGGTCATTTCCATAAGAGTGCTTCCTTTTTGTTCCTTGGAATAAATCGCCAGCGGTTCCAGCTGTTGTTGAGAGATTGCTTTGAACGGATGGCAACAGCTGCACTTGTGATGCTGCAAAAGGACTGTCTGTAACCTTTGTAATTCTGTCTTGGTTACCCAAACAGGTGAACAGCGCCCTCAAGCAGAAGATCCGTAGGGTAAAGGAGAGTAGCCTGGGAGGAGCCTCCACCGTGGATTCGGTAAGACCGTTGTGATCCTTCTCATCTCTCTCTTTTATTCTTCGTGTGAAAATGAACTGTCCCAAACTTGCTCAGTACACAAATAGGAAAAACAAATCAAAAACTCGTTTCAAGACTGCGGTGTGCGTTTTTATGTGTTCATCCTTGGTGTGATTGTCAGCATCCCTAAGGAACTGGCCATCCTTTGTGAGCAACTTGCACTCTGAGTGAATTGACCAACGCCCCATTCGTGCGGCTTGAAAAGTGTGCTGAGAAGGGGTTCCGTAGGGCACTGTGCTTGGCATTGCCTAATCTCATGTCTGAAAACTGACCTTCCCATCCAACCTAGCTCCATCCTAAATGCCTCATGAATGCCGAAAAGGCCCCCCTGTACGAGGTGACCGTACCTCTGGACGCCGGAGTTGACATTCCGTACGATCTGTATGAATAGCTTGGTGAGTGTTCAGTCTCCAGCTGTAAGGATTGTGCTTTAAAACAGAAAGAAAGACCAAAAAAAAGACAAAAATGAAAGTTTATTGTGTACAATAATATAAATAAAATACTGGTGGTGCACATAACACGTCACTGTATTTTCACACTTTGTCCCACAAAAATCACCGGCATTTTCACGCTTTAATCGCTTTTTATTTTTAGTTGTGTGAGTGTATGTGTGCCACCTTGTTCTGTACACAAACCAGGCATTTTTCCACAAGTTGCTCAGCTCAAACACACCAGAAAACTAATCCCTCACTCACCGCACTGGAATCTTCCAAAAGCCCCGTCACTGGCATACAATGTCTTTCTGTGGGTGTTCTCCAATCAAAACCGGAAGTGTACTTGCGCATCCCAGGTTCAGTTTCCCTTACTGAAACTCCCACGGACGAGGGACAACAGGCTGACACCGGGATTTAGTATTTTGGGGAATTCTGTTCCCTTTTGGGTGCATTTAGCATGGAGCTTTGTCTGGCTTGGGAGTCCCCCTCCCGTAATCGTTGCAGACACTGAACAGTTTTAGGGACAGGGAAGAAACACTGTCCCTTACATTGCAGGAAAGCTTTATGGATGGTGGTGCTCAGTGCACAAAAGCCCATTCTGGAGCCATTGAGTTTTCTTACCATTAAAGATACAGGAGTGTGTAATTTGATGCATGCCAAGGGTGTATTGTTAGGGGGGCTAGAAAAGTAAATTTCCCTTTCTAAAAAGTAGTGCCAGTCATTCAAGTGAGGCGTCACGCAAAGTAGAAAGTCACTTAGTCGACCAAGCAAGCACCTGACAAATCAAACGAAACAAGCAAGGCTCCAGCACAGGTGCAGGCTGCATGCATGCACCCAAGCGAGTATGCCAGCAAGCATGTAGGCAAGGAACCAAAGCTCAGTAACCCAGCAATGTTGTCAAATATTAACCCAGAGGGTCATGATTTGCCCAAAACCACAAGCACTTGCTCCCTCACAACAATAAGCTAGGTCTTGAGTGACAGTTCAGACCTCACCTTTATAGAACGAACCGATCAAGGACTCCATAGGTTTCACAAATAACCGTGAACCTCACAACTGCAAGCAATTGAAAAACTAAAACTTGAAAATTGAAAAACTGACAAGTTTCCCTGCTACTCCTGTGAAGGCAATTTTCAAATGAAGCCAAGAAATAGGCTCTATTAGATAGATACCAAAATCCCCCAAAACTTGGCCGAAAGCAGTCATCATCTGAAGCTGGCCTACATGAGACGTTTGCCTTCACTCAAACCAAGTCAAATCAAGTTGGCATGATGGTTTGAAACTAAGGCTGTGCTCAATTAGAAAAGCTGCAGAAGACTTGTGACTTTCTGTGACCACTCTGTGAACGTTTGCATGAAATTGAATGTGTGTCCTACTGTCGTGCCCATGTGTCCACTTCTTTCCTGAGTGCTACTGCACATGCTTTCATTTTTTTCGCCCGGCGGCACAGGTTTACAGACAGTTGATACTATGGTTAGGTGGAAGTGAGCGAGGGATATCTCACATAATGATCATCATGTGCATTCGAATGTTATGGAGTAAGGGTCCCTACCAGGGGTTCCATGCCTCAGCAAACTGTGGAAAATTCTTATTGAGTTAGAAGATAACATGTCAAATTGGTTGCAATTCAAGCTGCATGGATCATCTCAAATGGAACAAATCAGCCGATCCGACTACCCACCGCTATTAACAAAGCAGGCTTTTTAAGCTGTTTTCTGAACAGAGTCGAAATATATTACGGAATTACCTGATTGAGAAGACGTTGAAGTGAGCTTTTGTCCTGTAAATAAAATATACTTCAGGGCTAACAATTTGGACAGCAAATATAAAAACCTGTCAAGAACTTGAAAGAGAAAAAAGAAAGATAAAAAACTACCCTCTGGGGTTTGAACCCAAGGACACCCACAATGCTAATCCTTTCCTTGCCTACCATGCTATGCTAGCCAGCCCGACCGACCTTTCTTTGCTCCATTTGTGCCCATGACCTCACATAATGACGCTGAAGATAACTCAGGTAATACCATTGTATATTTAGGCCCTGTCCTGAGCAGGGGTTATTCTCCATAAAAGCCTCACTTACCAACGGTGGTGGCTAGTCAGATTGAACAAACAGCTACACAATCACGGTGTGAAATGTCCGGCTTGTGCTGGTTTGAGCTGGCTTGGAAATGCACAGAAGCAGTGGTTCCTGCTGAAAATGGCACTGAGGTGCCCTCTCCTTGCAGCAAGTGTTGCGTTTTCACTGCTTCAAGAGGGTGGCATATCTGCACAGGCCTACAAGACTGAAATAGATTGAGAAAGAAAGGACTGCAGTCGTAACCAGTAGAGTCCACTTTGTCTTTCCTGAGATGCTGTCACCAGTGTTGTAGTCGAGATCATTAGGAGACATTTCACAAGTCCATGCACAAGACAGTTCAGAAGACAAGTCACAAGTAACAGGGTGAACAATGACAGCAAAACGAGGTCACGTGTTGGTCTAGTAATGTTTAATGAGGTCTTGTGTTGGTCTTAAGAGGTATTGATTACAACACTGAGTGCTGGGTGATGCACAGGCACGGTTCTGTGGGTGGCTACGTGGGCTTTAGCCCCCAAACCTTCGTCTTGCCCCTCCCCCCCCAAAAAATTTGCAAAAATGAAAAAGCAGTAGTGAAAGTTGAAAAGGTGACGTCAACTACAAGTTCTAGAACTGTGCCCGCTGACGCAGTGCCCTGTTGTTGATGCATGGAGATTATATTGTTCGTTTCTTAAATAAGAAAACCCCACCTTTTTCAAAGAAAACGCACCCGCAAAAAAGTTTGCTCTATGTGGCAGTTTTTCAGCAGCTGTTTTAAAACAACAGACTAATGGGTACGGTCATTCTTAACTTTCAGTCACACAAGCCAGCAATGTTTACGAGTGGGATCAGGAAAGTGAAAGTGGCACCATCTCAAACAGATAACACCGATGACTTCTGAGGGGAAGGTTTGACCTTTAACGTTTGACCTCCACAGATATTTATACCAGAGTCAGAGATGTGATTAATCTAATGCTAAAAAAATATAAGACACATTCTTAAGTGTGTATGTGTAAATGGAATGATGATTTATTTTGTAGTCGTGCTTTTGAAAATGCCGCAGCTATGTTAAAATGTAATCAGTAGAATAGTGTTCATTCATACCAAAATTTACTATATGAAAGGAATATTGGGATTTTTGTATTTTGAAAGGATAATTAAAAATTGTTGTCGAAGGGAAGTTGTTGTTTCTTCGCCTCGCCCATTCTTTGCACCAATCTACAGTCCTCGTCCGTTCTCTATGACTTAATGGTTTTGCATCCGATTCCTTGGAAGAGTACATATTCATCCACACAAGGGACTACTTTTCTTATTCTGATGCGTCGCCAACAGTACCAGCACTGTTGCCTTCGCCACTGCTGAAATTAATAGAATTAGTCCGTCGAATCCAAGCCACACTACACAAGTTTAGGATTTCTTTTGCCATATCTTGTAACAGAAAACGTTTCATTTTATGTAAAATATGAACAATTCGACTATATCCTAACTTTGAGTGTGTATAAAATTTAAAGGATCATTTATTGCTATTTAGATTTGCAAAAGTATTTAGCACAATTTGTAAATACACCTTAAGGCTGACAGTGAATACTGTGATATATAGATCTGTCGGTGAAAGTTACAAAGCTTTCACCTTACGATCATGCGCGCCGCTGTACTGACTTTTTGCTAGTGTAAATGTTTTGCCGTTACGATCCACTTTGGCAACAAAATGTTCAAAACTGATCGTCAATATATCGTCATTTGAAATTTTTCATTAGTACATATTACGTTTTGAAATATCACTCTACGCATTACACATACTTGAGTACAGTTCCACTGGGTTTTACACCCTAAGAAATCCCTTGTCGTCTAAAGTTGTGGTGTATGAAAGAATTTTGTAATATCTGTTATAAATAATTGGCGTTCTTTCCTTGAGTAAGTACTTTACCTACGTATTGCCACTGGACATGTTAACGTTTTACGCAGTTTCCTCCGAAGAAAATTGACATTTAAAGAAAACGGTAGGTCCTATATTTTGTAATATTGGTGTAAAAGGTGCGCAAAACCTCACGTCCAAAAAATACGTGAATTATTAATTGGTTGTAGAAGTGTTGCATTGATATTTGGAGAAAATGCGAGCGAATATCGTGGTTCAAAACCTACTTACACGCAAATACAAACACGCATTGTGTGAAGATTGAACGCACGACAACCTTACGGCAGTATAATCTTCTTTTTAGTGGACTGTGTACTGCGTGTGCTTTTTAGACGATCTGTTATGTGAGTTTATCGCTTTGGTATTTCCCACATTGGAGAACTCTCGTCGGATTGGTCCAGAGCCTAAATCCAACTTTGACCAATCCTGTTCAGGGTGAAAATTGACACTTCCCGGGCCATACTGACATACAGTAATGTCGTTTTCACTGAGCAGTGTTTTTTCGATCGAGATAAAGATTCAGAAGTTTCTGATTTAGATTTTGGGTCAACATGGTTGAGAAGGTTTTTAGAATATGGGTGATAGAAATTATGTTATTGCACGGGATTATAGCTTGGTTCTTGAACGGTTTACTTTCCAGTTTTGGACGGCAACAAAAGAACAAAAACTAAATGAGCTGCCTACATGTATTGTGTTCCTTTAATTCGTCCTGGAGATGAATTCTTCTTCACCAAGTTGGCACAAATTTTGTAAACAGGAAAAAATATATTATTGTACGTTCGCTGTGTACAGAAAGGACTTACTTTAGATTCAATATAACTCAATTTTGAAAGTTGTCTAAATAATTTTTGCGAATGATTACCGTGCCTTTCGTGACGCAGATACCCTTTCTCAAGTTTTCAGAGTTCACGAATCACCCTATTTTCTTTGTGTTTATTGTTTTGTATGTTTAACAAAGGGAGCCACGTTAGGTTCAACTTCGTTAATGAATGATTGCCAGCCAGTGCCTTAATGATTATGTAGCAACAAGAATTGAGTAATTGCAACTGCACCGTTATTATAGATCACTACGCACTTAACGTCGATTGCTATGCACCATGTACCACTTAGTGCACGTCTACTTAAGCGCTTCAGTAGTGGCTTGGATGGCCGGTCTGTGGTATATGCCTATCACATGCAGTAGAGTCCAAAATGCCAGGCCAGTTAAAGGCTGATATTAAATGCACAGGGCAGATAAGTATTTTTGAGGGTATGAAGGTGATTTTTGCATAATTGCCATGTGGAAAGTTTTGTCTCGTTTTGGACTGACACGTCTTTGAAAAGGGAATTATAAAGATGTCTTGACCGTTACCCTAGATAACACATATATGTTTGAACAGTGATGCATAGCATTGCCTTCGAGTCTTAAGCACGCACCCGATGATTAAAATTGTCACTGTATTGACAAGATATAATTGTGCAAGTTGTGTCACTTTGTGAAGTATTTTTGGGGTTTTCAAATTGCAAATTGAGCCGCGTAAAGAGGGCACCGTCGCTTTTGCGCATGCCTCGAAATGAAGAAGCCAACCGTTTCATTTTTGAGTAGTTCCTCTGCATACTAGCTGCTAAGTAAAATGATGTGCTTTTGAAGACGCAGTAAATGCACCATAGGTGAAGATTGCCGCCATGGGCGTAAATCGCGGGCGATGGGGGTATATATCCCCCCCCCACTTTTAGAGATGGGGGTATGGACTTTTGAATCATCCCCTTCCTCCAAAATTTAAGCGGATCGTGAAGAATTTTTCGGACTTCCCAACGACTAAAATGCATTCAGTATTCTTTAAAAAAAAAGAAGGAAAAACAACTTTTAAAAGCCATGCCATTCTGATGTAAAATTCTGCATGAATTGAACTCACATTACTGCGGATGTATATCGATATCATGAACATCGACATCATAGCCTATAGAGTATTATGGAGTCACCCCCTTACTCAGCTTTCCAAATTTTCATGGCCGGGCAAATCATCTCCCACCTTCCCCATGCCCCCCAATTTCCGACACGAATTTACGCCACTGATTGCCGCTACAGAGGCCCAGTCGGATACTTGACTTCTCAAGCTGAGAATAAAAAATATGTGGCCGACCATTCCTACCACACGAGCCGTCAGTGTATGACCAGCATTGCTCTGTAATATTGCTCATTACAAAGTATGCTTTCAGGAGGAATAACAGTGACAGTTAAAACAAAATTAGCGTCCTCGGTATTCCCCTTACTTGAAATGAGGAACAATGAGAGCGTGTTCATAATTAGCGTTTCCTGGGTATAAGGCACTATCCACGACCGTATGAGATGATTATTGCTAGATGTACGCTAATTCAAAATTAGTACGGCGGTGACATTGTAAAAAAAACTCCTTTCCAGAAGATGGAATGAACTCCGTGTCTCATGGAAACAAATAAAACCAGGTGTTTGTAATTTTGCAATAGTCGGTGAGAATCATTGGTTGCTTTGGAGTAGAAGGTCAGCAGAAATCGATGAAAGACAGGGCAGGGATGGCAGGTTGCGACATTGAATAACAAGCAACGCAGACCACGGGCTTTCTGGGTCGACATTATCGTTAATGGAAACGTCTACAGGAATGGAACTTGACTTTATTCCAATTTCCAAAATACAATGGCCGTGCAAGGTGAAAAGGTTTTTCTCTCCGTGTTGCTGTGGTGCACCCTCTCGTTTTTGTCGGTGCGCGGGGACATGCTCCTCCGATCTGTGGGGTTTTCCCAGCCGGCGACTTCCAACGTGGCGCTGACGAACCACGTCCTGAAGAGCCTGCGCGGCGTGCGATCCACGGGACGATGCCTGGCTCACTGCCTGCCGTCGCCACTTTGCGTTGCCGTCAACTACAAGGAGGCGGCGGGCACATGCGAACTGAGCACTAGCAGGAAGGATGAGTATCCCGACGACTTGGTCAGTGAGGTTGGATGGCAATACTACGAGAAGGTGTTGCCTGTTGTGGAGAACCTTTTTTCGATACCAGTAAGATATATCCATTCAGTTTAACTCCTCGCTTATTCTTTTTATGAGGTGTAAATAGGTAGGCTGGAATAGGTTGGAATGGAAGTGAATGCTACACATGTATAGTCATTGCTCTAACTGGTGAATCAAAATTGAATATTGAATTTCTTTAGAAGACCAAGATATAATTTACTGTTAAAACCGCTCTTACTCTGCACAAGTCCAATAACAACGAAAGGCCAATTATACTAAAGGTAACGGAAGCCCTTATTCCCGAGACCCGCTTCGGACGTGTGCTTAATTCAAATAATCGACTGAAACATGAATTAGACGTTTGAAGCAAGCGACATTTGAAATAGGCCCAAGGGCTGTACATCTTATTCATTAGTTGCAAGAGCGTAGTGATACATAAAACATTCTCTTTCTGAACGCCCTCATGCAGTGCACATACTGAGAAGGGGAGAATTGTGATTTCGGTGCTGGATATTATAATAGAAAAATACCGAAAAGTGTTCATGGGACCTCCCGGAAATAATTTTTTACACTTGCAAAGAATGACGGGAAAGTAGATGGATTCTTACTTGCAGACAACAGCAAAAATGCCGACCTTAGAACCGACGACTAAAACTCCAACAACCGAAATGCCTACGACGACCGAGATACCTACAACCACCAGGATGTTTACTACCGAAATGTCCATGACGACCGAAATACCTACAACAACCAGGATGTTTACTACCGAAATGTCCATGACGACCGAAATACCTACAACAACCAGGATGTTTACTACCGAAATGTCCATGACGACCGAGATACCTACCACCGAAATGCTAATGACGACTGAAGAGACGACAACTGAAGCGCCAACAACTGTACACGTGACTACTGGTATGCTCTGTAATGATATTTTGTTCTAACTGCATGATAATGGCAACTTAACGCCAATTGTTATTTTCCAGCGCACTACACCTTCTTTACATCTTAAGAATATAAGAGTGTAATTAATGCCAATTAATATACGTAAATGGCCTGAATGATACATAAAAAGTCCAAGAACGTTGGAAGTGGTCAACTCTCAGTCCTACTAAGTTTCTTGCGTATAAATCTTAGTGCGGTATCTCCACCGGCATTGTTTATAGTGTTTTGTATCTATGTGTAATTAAGATATGTATTTTATACTCGATCTTATCACCGACAGATGGCCCATTGAAAATCATCTTCTTTTTAGCGACAAAGCTACCCTCTGAAACTAAAGTATTAATGTTA
This sequence comes from Acanthaster planci, assembly GCF_001949145.1. Next base: position 742,293 of record NW_019091425.1, read on the forward strand.
TCATTTGCCACACTGTGAAATGCTGCCTTTTGTCCTATCCTGTCTCCTATTTGCATGAGTTTGCTGATATTCCATTCCACTGCATCTTTACTTTTTTTAACCAGAAAAGCCGCCCGTCGATTGCTGGGATATACACAGCAGTTCACCGACCAGCCCGAGTGGCGAGTACGCCGTATATCCGAAAGCTTGGGAGAACCAACTGTTAAAAGTGTATTGTGATATGACAACGGACCTTGGTGGATGGACGGTATGTAACAGTTTAACTGTGATAAGGTCTTTATGTCACGGCTACGGAAATAAATAAAACGTCAGGCTTTTATCGTCCAATAATATTTATCCAAACGTATTTATGTGTGTTAGAACCTTTCGATGTACCATCATCAAATCAATGCTTGAACCCCCCCCCAAAAAAAAACTATTATTTTTTCAATGAACAGCGATTATCAGTCGCTTTTCCTCCACAAAGTCAGAATTAAAATAATTTGTCCATTTGTCAGAATTCGTTATATGTCACCGAGGAAATAAATGTATCAAATATACTGGCTGATTTGATTTTTGGTTTCTTTTTGTGAAGAGAGCGGCCACTCTGTTCTGGTATTTTACCAGTTAGCGTTTCTCAAAGTCAGTGAACACAACTTCAAGGAAAGATTTCCGGTTAAAAAAAAAGTTTAAAGAGGTATGAATGGTCCCTGTATTATTACCGGTATGGATCGTGCGGCTTATCTTTCTTCTTTGAAGGTGTTTCAGAGGAGACTGGATTCATCGCAGAATTTCTACCTGGACTGGAACTCTTACAAGGTTGGATTTGGCGCCATTGGCGGTAGCTTCTGGCTTGGCAATGATGCTCTCAACGTCCTGACGAGCCAAGGTGCTTATCAGCTACGCATCGAGCTGGAGTCGTACGACTCGGTTAAAACCTTTGTGAAGTACGGCTACGTCAGTGTGGCGGACGAGGCTCGTAACTATAGACTCAACGTCACCAGCTTTTATGGTTCGTACACAGCAGGTGAGACTCAAAAATCACCATATTCTTCGTGAAAGACACAGCACGCCTATATAATTTTCACATTGAATTTGATTTTCCACCATAGCATCCAGGTATTTTCGTTTTGTTGAATCTACGCGGTAATCTAAATGGTTAAATCTACAAATTGTATTTTTGCATTTGTCTCGTGGTGCATATAGATGATGCATTGTCTGCCGACAGCGGCCAAGCCTTCACGACTAAGGACGTGGACAATGACAACGACGGTGACAGACAGTGCGCTCAGGCGTTGCAGTCGGCTTGGTGGTTCGGCTCTTGCGGCTACTGCCACCTGAACGGGCCCTACCAGGGCAGCGCCAGTGTGCCCAGCAGAGGGGTCGGGCTTATCTGGGGGCCCTGGCTCGGCTACTACGAGTCGCTGAAATTCACTGAGATGAAAATCCGACCGATTAGTGGTAAACACGTGAGGTCTATACTCGCAGCCCCCTTCCTTTGTTAAAATTCGATGCGTTGTCACCGTACACTTTACACAGGTCTATCGGCCTACACAGATATGAAAACCTTATAACGCTGACTATATTTAGCTAACAGATTTAAAAAAAAGTGACATGATTACGCTTTAGTTCATAACGCTGGCAAGAAAGTGTTCTATATCTTGTCAGTCCACCAAACTATAGTGCCAAGATGACGAGTGAAATTGTTCCATTTTAGACACCCTTTACAACCTGACAGATCGACAAGTTTCTGTCTCTATATGGGTTGAGCTAACGTTTTCTCATTTCGTTTAATTTGGTATCGAAGTTTGAAAGATTGAAAATAGGAAACATTCAGGAAATCGGTGCGAAAGTTAAAATGCCATGCCAAGGCCTATGACAGTATTTTGCAGTAATTTTTACAAGGCCTTCAAATGCTTCAAAATATGATAACTTAGTTTTTCCTCAACAAAGCAAATAACGGCACAAATCTCTTTCAAAATAAAAGAAACCTCGCAGTTTCAGAAGTAAAATGCAAGGAACAACCTTCGTCACGCAAAGTAGGTTTTTTGGGGGTGGGGTGGAAGTGAGCCCTAGATGAGCAAGAGAACTTGTGTTTTGTCTGATGACCTGTGGGTCTTTCTGTCGATACTCAGCACAACCCATTCCCAAAGACTGCTGGGACCTTTACCAGAGCGGACACTCCTCCAGCGGTGTCTATACCATCTACGTGACTGGCAGGCCCGAAGGATTGACGGTACTCTGCGACATGGAATTTGACGGTGGCGGGTGGACGGTACGGGTACCCTGTTGATCAGATGGCCATTTGGGCATAATTCACTGCAGTTGTTCTTCGGTTTTTCTTTCGTGAAATCAAATCGATTCGAATAATGTAAGTGACAAATACATACAAATACAATAGTAAGTATACAACAAGATGCAAAAGCAGACCTGAGGTTTGTAAAAACATTTGTGTTTATTATCTCACAGCCAGTGAGAGTTTGTCAACCACTGGCTGGTAAAACCTGTGAGTGTCAAGAATGGAACGATGACCTCTGTCAGTGTGATGAAATAAAACCTTTATTAGATTGCTTTTTTTTTTAGGTTAACTGGAGGTTTATTTACATACAGTCTGATGGAAGACCATATTTTGACACCATATATAGAAGTGAAAAACATCAATTGAAAACTTAGTTAAACCGACGTTGTTTTTAAAATTCAGACACTATTGCAGTGGTCAGACTGGGCATTATTATGTAACTGTTCTTATTTTGTTGATTTACAATATTAATCTTCTATATGGGTGTAAACCTCGAACGTTCGATCTATCAGAAATGCGTCTTTGGGGATATTAACTGTAAATCCACCTGATGATGTGATTTCCCCCTTCCAGACAATTCAGAAGCGCGAGATAGGCGACCTGGACTTCTACCGCGGCTGGGCTGACTACAAAGCCGGCTTTGGCACCGTGGACACCGAGTCGGATTTCTGGCTCGGCTTGGACGACATTCACCTTCTGACTAATCAGGATTCGTATCAAATTCGCATCATCTTCGTTAGCTGGGGAAACATATTTGGATACGCCAGGTACAGTATCCGATAAAAGGTGGAAAGTGTACAAAAGACAGCGTTGCTGAAAGCTGCAAACGGCAACTGATATTTCTAACGTCAGCGTTTAAAAAAAAGCTTTATTGTATTGTTTACTCACTTTGCTGTCACTATTTTCTCTTTTTTTTCTCATTCTTATTTTTCTCGCTCTTATTTTTTAGGTATAGTGAGTTTCGAATCAACAACGAAGCGGACAATTACCGATTAACTATTGGCGGGTATGCTGGTAATGCAGGTAAGACAAAAAAATACTCAGCTATAGTCTTACACACAAGGCCATCTTCACAGTTCAAAGGTGTTACGTGCAGCATCGTAATTGATCTTTTTGTTAGCAAAATGTTACTTTTTGGAAGCACAGTATTTGATTATTCTTCGAGGAGCAACAGGTGACTCTGGTGTTGGATGACGCTTGTCAGCGTCCATTTTCAATCCCTGCTCCCAGTGCGATGTCCACCGCCCTCCGCTTTTGCCGTAGTCAATGAGTCTGCTGGGGAACGGCAGTAAAAGCACACCGTACACAAGTTGGTGGCCTCTCGTCAAACTCAAACGAGAAGGCCGTTTTGGCACAATTCCTTAATAAAAAGTCACCTTCTCATCTACGACAGGCGATTCGCTGATAACCTATCACAATGGAATGCCGTGGTCAACTCTGGACAGGGACAACGACAAGGACGCCCGGCAGTGCGCGCAGGTCATGCGAGGTGCGTGGTGGTATAACAACTGCCAAACGTCCAACCTGAACGGGCCGTACGTGGAATATCCCGGCTACCTGAGTACCAACGGCCAAGGCATTATATGGAGCTCTTGGCCTGGACAAGACGACTCCCTGGCTAAGGTGCAGATGAAAATTAGACCAACCAACATTGGTTATTAAAATCGGATTAGACAAAATGAAGCGTTCTCTTAAGTTGCTGCGTGCTTCGTTGGTATTGGACGTCGTAGTTTTTGAAAAGAAAACATGTATATATTTAATATTTATCCAGCTGACTGATTGGTCACGTCCAAAACAGTAAACTTACGACTTCAAAATCTACTCAACCTTTGGGTAATTATTGCTTAAATGGTAAAATCTGCATTACTGGGACTTGCTTGAAAAAACCTTACATAAATGCCGCTTGCAAAAGCAGACAACAATCCCGCCAATTGATTCCCAGTGATAATAAGCACCATCTATTCCCCTTCCTAGTGGTATTAAATGGCCGCTACCACTGATGTACGTGCCGAGTTTCGAAACAACCTTGCGCTGAGTGGATGTTTGTGTACAAAACCTTGTGCGCTAAATTTAAGAAAAATTTTTGACACTCACTTGACACTGTGAACGAGATGCCTAATCCTTTGTTCTAGAACAAACTTTTCTTTTGTCGTTACAGTTGTGTTCACCTTTTTAAATTTTTGTATGCGCAGAATAAGCAGCTCTTTTTCTTACCGAAGTTTCATGACAATTTGCACAAGTTTGGGACTCGAAATCTTGTTAATATGAATTATATTCCGTTGCCGTTTTCTGAATACAGTAGTGCAATGACTGCAGTGCGGGTTTGGTACGAATAAAAAAAATCACTGAATCGTTACAGATTATTATGCCAGTTTATTCTGTTACGATCGTGAGAAAAATAACCAATGAAATCACTGCAACCTCTGCATTGGTACAAACGCCGATTAGTGACATCCAATCTTTATTAAAAAAGTTGTTTTTAATTTCCACAATCGATGGTTACTTTAATTCTCAATGTAGTCTTGGTCCTGTTTTTGATGTGACGTGTTTGCGGGTACTCACGACGTGGAGTTTGGGTCTTTGGCTTTGTCTTATATTTTATACAGTGTTCAAATCGAAATGGTCGATAAGCTCGAATTTATGGCTCCGCTTCTTAAAGGTCAAACAACTCGAAGTTTGTTTTTAGTAACTTTCGGATTGATCCATTGTTCGCCCATTGGTCTATTTTAGAAAGGTCAAACGGTAGTTGAACGTTACAGCATTGAAGTGTATAGACTGTTGTTATTTACATTACAGGTTTGTATAATGGCAAACAATTTAAATTGTGCGATAGCAGTTGAATCATTGAATGCTATAGTAATGGTTAGCAAGAAAAAATGTGATTTTGGAGGGGCCGAAAAGTAGGCTCTCGGCATCTGTCCGGTCAAGAGGACAAAGCTTTCTTTCTAAAAGGCCATCCAACCGGCGTAAAATCAAAATATGGGGGTAGGGGAGTAAAAAAAAAGGGCAATGATTGATTACAGGGCACTTTCTAGGGAAAATGTCTGGGGACTGGGGTGCACACTTTTTTTAGGGAGCTTCGGAAGCTGATGAGCTTGGAAAGTTAACACCCCTTTATACTCCAGTTCGCTAAATAATATATATATATATATATTAATATGTGACTGGAGGTGATACTGAATCTGCTTATAAAAATTGTGAATCAGTACTTAATGTTCTTCATAATTTATGTCGAGAGTCTCAATTCGAAGCTTGTTTAGGGGCGTGATTCTTGGGTTTCATGAACTTTCCCAAATAGAAATCATCAGGTAATTATGCTACAGCCAGTCTCCGCACACAAGCACCGCGGTATAGCAGTGACCGAAAGGGACTTTGATCCTTGGCGCAGTCCGCCAGGTTCCAAACCGAAGACGCAAATGGGTTTGTTGGTTTGTGCGCATTCCAATGGGTTGGAGAGAGCGTAGGCCTACGCTGCTTTCTGGACTAAGTGCTGGACTCATTTAATCAAACAAAAGACCACTTGTAACAAAGCCATCAAAGTAAACATGTTACAGTAAAAACCATGAAACCATTTTAACTAAATAATAATTAAACAATTCAGCCTAAAAGCCATGACATTTTGAACGCAACCATTGCCAACATAATTACATGATTATTGTTTACACAGGCCTACAAGCATTTCATTTGTCACGTTACATACAACAGAACACCCATATATTCTCATACAGTTAATTTGATATCACAGTAATGTTGGCTTTTTGCACCAATGGCTCGTTATTAATTGACAGTCCTTGAAATGCAACAATGGGAAGATAATTACCCCGCACGGCGATGACAGAAGTTCTGTCAATAATAACATCGATAGCCATAGCAACCGGTAACGGCTCACGGCTCGTCAGCTGAAGATAGTCACTTTTTCAACGAAACTGTGTTCGATATATACATGTATGTACACACAAGAAGTTTGGCAGACCTTGTTTTCGTGTAAAGTACGACATTCTCCATTAACCCGCGGGTTCCGCTCACTACGCCAGCTGTAGCCTACCAATTACCAGGAAACTCAATTTCACAGCTCGCCCTATGGTCTACATCTTATTGATATCGTCTTCACCACCGGTATCACCTTGGCAACGTACCCACCGCTTATTTGTCTACGAAAACCCTGTGGTGCAATCAGGTTATGTTTTCAAAAAGTGAGGTTTATTTTTTGTTCAAATTCTTATTTGTGACCTTCATTTCTTTCGAAGTTCGATATTTTTCTGTTCATTTTTTTGAGATATATTGTGTTGAAATTTGTTTATATGAATTGTGTTTTTTTTAAATGTTGTTTTTGTATTAACTTTGAGAAAAATTATGTCATAAAAACAAACTTCATTGTAAAATAAATTTCATAAAAAGATTTGTTTCCAAAACTAGAAAAAAATGCTTCTAAGTATAGATCTCATTAGAGCCAACAAAGGCATATCTCGAACAAACGAATTTCGAATGAAATGTATGTCGTAAAAACGAAGTTGAAAAATATACTTCTTAAACGAAATGGGAAAAATTATACTTCACCATTTGTTGACGGCAGTACCGGCTTTCGTAGCACACGGTGAATAGTGGAAATTGTGACTCTTCTGCAGGATATTGATTCATTAGCCTACTACTCCATGTACGGGCTTGTGCCATATACATGTAATAATAAAATAATAACAATAATAATATGAATTATTTATAAACGCTTTCCATGTCAACGACATCACAAAGCGCTGTACACTAAATACCGTTAAAAAAATTACAAGAAAGACAATTACTATATTATCAACAAGCTAAAAGCTGATACACGAGAAATACAAAACTTTCAAATTACACAATTACAATCAAATAAAATAAAAAGGCTTCCTAGTTAGCAAAATTGGACTATATTGCTGGAAAGTGATTCTGGAGGAGGTAAGTTTTTAAGCTGGTTTTAAAATGACTTAAACTATTAGGGCTGCTAAAGCCCTGAACCCCACCCCCGCGAAACCCATTTTATTCAGATTGCCACATGGATCATCCCATTTGTTGTTTGCACAGTGCGCAACCGATAGGTTTCATCATTTAACGCTGCTCACTGGTTTAAGACGCAAGTCTTCCCCCTTCAACTGACCAACCGGTAGTAATCAATATCTGGAGGCGGCTGCGCGCCCAAGGAGAAAGTGAATTAATTTTTTCCCTGGTTTCAGCGTCACGTATTGACTTGAAGGTCTCTGGTTTACCTCGTATGCTATTTTTCTTTCCATTCAGTGCTCTCAGCAAGCTGTTTCGTGTTGGACGAGGACAGAGAACACGTATTGCCCACTGGCCTTCCACTGACATGTTTCACGACAATGCTTTAACACGGACAATTTGATAAAAGCAATAAAAATGTGCTGCACGATGACCACAACCTTTTACTTTAGTTTGGACTGTAGTACTCAGAGCTACTTGGTTTGGTCAAAAGAACATCGGTTATGCGCCCATGAGCTTGTCCTCATGTACCATTAACCAGAACAGCAAACGCGTTGTTTTTCTTATCCGCCTTGGGCAAAAGTACACGTTGGTCAGGAATTGCTATTAGCCTTGCAATTTGAATGCTGAATACTTCAGTTTTTTGTCAGACCAATAGCAATGCTTTAGTAAAGAACCGTTCTAACAGAGATGCGGAAAAAACAAAGAGTTTACGTCTCCATGCAAAGCCTCTGTTGATCACAGTGTGCAGATTTATTTTTCAGTAGTTATCATCAGTAAATTTTGCGGCAATTTATTTTGAATCAATGGTTATTGTTTTAAATTCTTGAAAACTGAACAATTTATGGTGAAGTTATTGTCTGTAATAAAGAAGAAAAAGCCAAATATGCTATCAGCTCCTGCTTGATTTGTGCACGTATACGCCCGGCAGAATTCTGCCAAATTAAATACCTTTATACCTGCTACTCGTCCCTACGTTTGGAGGGCGTCTGTATGACGCCTGGAGACTACGTACGGGATGGGAACCAGTCCAGTCGGGAGTGTTCATTTTGTGTTGGTAGTGATGCGACCGTAACGCGTGCATATACTCGTTTGTGAACCAGCGAAGTGCACTTCCTACAAAAGAGCTAGTCTTAGTGGACACCATACCCAATGATTCTACGAATCAGGGTCCAGTATCACCCAATGTCCACTTGATCAAGACTGGAGGAAACCCTCTAGTGTTCCGGAAACTAAAGCTGAAATATTCCGAAGTCGTCCCGTCTATATTCGGCCTGATCGGAGGTACTGTTGATGTTTGTTTGTTCCCGGCCAGGTAGGTAGGCTAGCTGCTGAAGTGTAAACTCCCATAATGGCAGCTGTTGATCCTACAATATTTGACTTAAGGCTATACACTGAAATCAAAGGTTGCCTAGGTCGAAATGCCAGGCAAAATGCAGAATATAACTCTCTTCTGCTAATGCAGGCTTTCGTGCTGAAACATGCTCTCAGTTGGGACACACTTGCAGTATTGCGAACGAGATATATGGGAAAAGCCTCATTTTTTAGATGTTGCCCTGATAAAATCGAAAATATTTAAAACACCCGGGCTCTCAACTTCTGACCCCTGACCCTTGTGTCAATCTATTTATATCCGTGGGTGATGCCTGACATAAAGATTTTTTATCAAGAGTCGTCAGGGAATCTTGGGGCAGGGAACCAGACCAAAAAGAGCCTGCGTTTCTAGTGAAATTGCGCCCTCTCTTTGTCCAGCTGGATTCTCGTACTTTCACCTTGGTCGAGTTCGGGCTGCCTCGGTGTTCTTGACATGGGTTTCTTGTTCTCGCGCTCGAACGGTGGGAACACGACTCAAGAACACTGTTCTCGGAACAGGATCACACACCACCTTCTCGTCAGGGTTTTACAGGAACACACGGAAAAACTCGTGAGATTTTGATTTTTGAACAGATGCAAAAAGTAGAGAGATGGCTTCCAAAGCCATAGACAATGAGAAGTTTTGCAAAATTAACATTAATTATTTTCCGTAACACAGAAATGAATGTTCCTGTTTATATAAAAAAGAATTCTGCCCATCCAAACATTAACTCTCGAATAACATAGCCTACTTGGACACCGCCATGTTGCATGTTGCTTGTCACTAACTACCAGCGATACTACCGGTTGTTTGTTCCCGGCGTTCGAGCGGCCAACCCACGAACAACAAATCGAGCTGTTCGTGAACATACGGAACAAGCCGCCAGCGAACGCGGCCCTTATTATTTTGAACGTTCACACGTGCGGAAACAGACACACCATTTCACGTGCTCTTGTAGTGATTAGCGTATCCATAGATGCCCAAAAAATGAAATTAAACACGCGTACTGAGAAGTGTCTACCTGGGAAAAGTTGTGCGCGCAATACAGGCGTGTCACAATCTGCCCTGAGCTGAAGTGCACCCTCACCGGCGAAAGAAAGACAGATGGTACTAAGTTTTCCAACCGGGTTCTTGCATGTTTTAGGCGTGCACGCGATAAGACCATATTTATATTCCAGACTGATTTCATTGCACGTACTAGGCTCCGCGTCAAACGCGCATAACCTTGTGCACCAATGCAGCGAGTGCGTACCAAACGAGTGTCGATTTCATTTCAAAATACGCCCTCTTTTGTTCCTGCTCGGAGTGGATAGTGCACCTCCAAGAGTTAGCAACGCACTGGCCAATTATAATGCACGAAATTTGTCGACCCAATGCGCGTTTGGAAACGGTTGACACGTCTCGCGCATTGTGATTGGCCAACGCGTTGCAAACTCTTGGAGGCGCACCATTGTTAATCACTCGTAGTTCTGTTTGACGCCTCATTACATTGATAGAAAACATATTTTGCACAAGCTTTTGGTGGGCAGATTATGTACGGTAAATTCTATCCGCCCCGAGCAGAAGCAGCCCCTCATCGGTTGAAAAGAGCCTTATTAGTCGGAAGTGTTGTTTTTTTGATAGCGATGCGACCGTAAGGCGTGCATTTCTTCAAGTTAGTCGCTCGAGAACCAGCAAAGTTTAATTCCTGCCCAAAAAGCCTCCTCCCTAAGACTATTGCAGGCTCTCTTGGTCCACTGAGCTCGAGGCTCATAAGGAAAAGAATCATGCTTTTGCTGATTTAATTAGAAAATTCTCACACTACGTTGCCTTATTCACGTTTTAGCGCATCTATAAAAAAACGGAAACGTTTGCACGTATGTAGACAGTAAATGGTGCGCATTGTACACGTTTTTCATCGAGTTATTTATTCCACAGTGTTTTGATCTATGCCCCAATCAAACAACACGGTCACGCGCATGGGAACCAATACAATTTCAGAAGCTGCGAAAGTGTCGACTTTCCTCATAATTTATGCATGCCTTCATGGAGTGAGGTCAAGTCTCCCGTCTAAACACACTTGTAAGCCTGGTAGCCCAATGTTGTGAAACAGAACGTAGTTGTAGCAGAATGATTGACCTCGCTATCATGCTAAAAACCACTGTTGCATGAGCGCTACAAATAATTGCGTAGGCAAGGCGGGAGGCACGTTCAGTCAATCAACTTTGCCTACATCTTATTTACAGCAACTTTTGGGAACATGCTTCGGTGAAGTTTGACACATCTTTGTGGCAAATGTTTCCTGGCTTGGTGGATAGCTAAAAACAAGGTATTGATCGTCAGTCCGAATATTGAGGTCACTCTTGAAAGTAATGCGCATGTGCTAGCATCAAAGGTAGTACAAGGTAGTTTTCGAATATGCCCCAAACGCCATTTCAGTGATCGACATTTATATCGTCTGTGGCATTCGTCCAAATCATTGAGTGACAACTGACTTTGTTGAAACAGCAAAATGCAGTTCTGCGGCAGGAGCATTGCAGTCGTAACGGAACCAAAAAACTGGACGATGTAAACTTTAGTGGGTTACGTGATATATCAAGGCTTCGCCACAGGTAAAGGCGGACAGTATCGCCACCTGTTGTGTGCAGTTCGAATCATTTATGTTGATATGCACTGCATTACCATGTGGAGCGGTCTGATTATCCGCGCGTCGCTGGTCGTACTCTCGTGGTTTACCGTGTCCCTCCGCGCTGCTACCCCGTCTTGTGGCGGGTCATTCTCCCGCAGTGTTCCTTTGACCTGCCTATCTCCTAACCTTGCCTTGAGCAACCACTTGCTCAAGAGCTACACCAAGAGGTCCCCGGTTGTGTGTGTGGCCGCCTGCATCAAGGAAGACCGGTGCGTCTCCGTGAACTACGAGGGTGTGGGAGGCATCTGCGAATTGAACGAGAGCAGCAAGGATGCACACCCGGCAGACATGGAGATAAGAGATGGATGGCGACACTATGGCACATTGCCAGGAACAGTCCCGACCAAGGAGATATGCCCCATCGTAAGTACGCTTATACAAACGTAAAACCAAAATGTATCGGCAATGATATATAACTGGGGGGCACGGAAACTGACGATATCGAACAAAATTGAGTGACCCCGTCCAGAAAACGAGCCCCCCTCCCACAAAACAAGCCCCCCTCCCCTGCATATTGTACCCCAGTTGCGCCAGTATGTACTTCGCCAAGTTCTACCAAGTTGTAAACTTTCTTTTGAATGAATAATTTCGAGTAACAGAATAAGATTTGTTTTTGAATTGAGTAGACTAATTACCAAATAAAACAAAAACAGAAAATGCTGATTTTTTAAATGAATTTTTGTGATGTTACCGCAAACCATTATCAAAACAAGGCAAACTTTGTATGAAGTATGCACCTTCCATTTTGATACCTACACAGTTTTCGTCCACTGTTTAATTCTCAAAACCAACAGATATCAACTAAGAGTCCAGAAACCACCATGGATACAACTACCACTCCCTCAACAACCACCCAATCCACAACCTCCCAGCCCACGACCACTCAGGTAACAAGTCTTCAACCGTCAACCACTCGAACTACGACTATTCAACCGACAACTACTCAACCGACAACCACTCAAACAACGACTTTTATTCCGACCACGGCATTAATCACAACAGGTATTTTATTTATTGGCTCTTCATTTTTTCCAGTGCAGAAATTTTGCTACGCAAAGACGCCTCGGGTTGTGCGAAATCCTAACCAGTGCCTCGAAACATACATTTTCAACATTTGTATAATAGTATTTTTTTCAAGTTCATTTTACGAGATCTGCTTCAGAAACATTCTTTCTACTTTTTGAGAAGTCTTTTTTTTACGATATACAGTTTTCCGACAAAGGCGTTCTGAACAAAAATAAGTCGCAATGACTTATTATCTCATTTAAACAACTTATCCCGTTTGAGCAATTTTTTTGGTAAAGATAGGAACTGCATGTTTCTAGAAGACATATCTCGTAAAACGAACTTAAATTAACATCTCATAAACATTTACTTCGAAAACACATGCTTTATTGTTTGAAAGGTCTGCTTGATGGCATAGCATGGATTTCGTTGGTTTGTTTGCCAGGGAGTGATATGTTTAAACAACGCCGTTTAAAGTTCTGCACGAAGTTTAAAACATGAACATAACTGTGACAGAGGGGGTAATGGTGTTAATATAGAGGGTGAGCCTATTGGCGAAAGTTGATGATGCTGGTGATATTGATGGAACTAGTAATACAGTTCCCTGATTTGAGTGCTTTTTCCGGGGGGTATTCTCTTTTAATGTGGTCAGTTCCATGAAGGAATGATCTTTTTTTTTTTTAAATTAAGCTTCAGCTTGTCGTTGTTAGGTTTAACCACAAGGTTAAAAAAAAACGCACGCAGCTTTCCTACCAAGCGAACCGGTCGATTTGATCTGTGTACATTCCCGATGCAGCCGGGATAATACAGATCATTTTGGACGATCGAAAAACGGCTGCCATTCTGCACAGACCTTGGGGGTTCTTGACGCACAAGCAATAATTAAAACAGGCTATAGTGCCAGCTAATCAATAATAAGAGCGCGCTTTAGTCACTTTGAAGGGATATTTTTTGAGATAACATATTCAACAACGATAGCAACATACTGATCGAAACGTCCATCGTCAAGAAAACTACTTGTTCATGTCGAAACCTCCTTTTCTTTCCCTTTGAGATGGATTAGTTAACAATGTCATGGCGAAATTGTCATTTTGTTACTTTATCTTATTTTAGGTGCCTTTTCATGGATGTGTTTTTAGTGCGCGCTGTGGTCTGTATTAAAGCGTAAATTGTCGAGATTGTCCGTTTTGAATGAGCAGGAAAGAAGCGCGGTAAACATACAAGAAAAATTGCGGAAAGGTACCCATATAATTGACATCTGATTTGGCGTAGTTATTTCTGAATTCATATGTAGCAGCAGATATGGATATTTCATCTTCACTTTTTCCACTATATACGATTCTCATGACCCGGAAAAGAAAATACCATAGAAGGCAGAAAAATGAAACTTTGGCCTGTAACCGACACTGCAAACGTAGCATATTGATATAGCGATTATAATTATAATATTGTTGCTATGGTGCTGCGTACAAAATCAACAACTGTCCTCGATTATGATTCAGGAATGCGTTTGGCACAACGAGACTGCGCAATCCCATTTAAAAAATAGATCGTTGAATAAAACTCCAATTTGCACCCACTAGAGTGACCTTCAAGAACAAAATTATTATCTGATTTTGTGACCGAAGAATGACTTTCCTTTGGTCATATTTCTCAAATCAGTTTAAAGCTGTTCCACGAACTGTTTTCTCAATCGCTATACAACATTTAAAACAACCTCATTCATTTTTTTGAACTTGTTAAAGAGAAACCACCCCTTGACTGTTGGGATATACATGCAACTTCACCCGAACTTTCGAGCGGTGAGTACACTGTCTATCCAACAACGCGAGCAGGATCTTTGCAAGTCTATTGTGACATGGACACCGATGGCGGGGGGTGGACAGTGAGTATGGACTTGTAATGCGTTCAGTTGGAGCTAAAGTTGAACCTTATGCTAAGTGCGTTTACAGTAGAGGATAAGTGTCACATACCCTACAAGTTTTCTTTCGCAGCCTGTAGTCTTGGTTTCAAGACCTTCACATTCCTCCTTTAGTCTTGTAGACTCGTATGTCATGTCGTGCGTCGCGTATCACGCCTCCTGAAGCACGACTGTCTCCCTTTGCTTTGTGGTTTTTACAAAGGGCGTCATCGCTGTTTTCTTTCATTTCCGTCCTCCGCACTTGCAATTCATCAGTTTGAATAAGTTCTGCCATACTTTATTTTAAAAAAAAGGGGGGGGGGAAGGAGCAAATAGAAAATCGTGTGTCTGCCAAGGGTAATCTGCCAAGGGCAATCTCCATTTCACCCCGGCCTGAGTACATTCTGCTTTTTCTGGAGGGGAGAACGTTAGGATGTAATCTACCTTGTTCTTACAGAGTGAAACGTAAAACATGAACCGAGGTGGAATGTTACTATTTGTTCCTTCTCTTATTTCTGGGGGGGGCGGGACACTGGGGCACAGAGTCTTAACAACGGGGAATTAACCTCTGCCTGTTCTCAATGATTAAGGTAAATCATTGGTTACTGCATGAGGGAGAAAATCTCAGCGAATTATGCAAAGGGCGGGTCCAGAACCATTTTCGGGGGGGGGGAATGGGATGCAAAAATTGGACTTTTGATGTAGCCTTTTGAGGCCTCCCAGAAGGTCGAGGCTACGTTTGGGGCGCTTTACACAGTTATGGAAGGAAGGGAAATAAACTAAACCGAAAAATAATCTCTCTCTTATTCTCTTATTATTTTTCAAGAAAATATACTTGTTGTTTTTGCTTTAATGGGAGGCGTGGTCCTTGTTGGTCCCCCCGATCTAGCCCTTTTGGCTTTTGAATTGCAAGGTATTTCAGAGGCGAGTGTCCAACAGCCAGGATTTCTACCAGAACTGGGCCGCCTACAAGGCAGGCTTCGGCGACCTATCCACCAACTTCTGGCTGGGCAACGACGCTCTTCACGAGCTGACCGCGCAACGAGACTACGAGCTACGGATCGAACTGCAGTCATTCTCGGCGATCTCCACCTACGCCAAGTACGGGCTGTTCCAGGTCGCTGACGAGGCCGACAAGTACCGGCTGAACCTGGGGAACTTCTACGGCTCCTACACGGCAGGTGAGCACGTTCGTTGCTGGCCTGATAATTTCAGAGACTTCTTTAATTGTTCTGTTTTCAGTTTTCTTGGTGCGTGGACCCATTAAAAAAAATACAACAGAGATGCGCACAATAAGTTCACAGAACGTCTCACACCCTCTACCTTTTTACTAGACATTGAGGCAATCGTTTATACAAAGTTAACTTTTTCGGTGGTATTTGTATTTTTTTTTTACTTTATCGAAAGCGCTGCTGAAGGGGGCACGTGAAAATCGTGCCTGTTCACTTTTTCTTGCCAAATCTTGCATCTAGGTAGGACTTTGGGCTATAGAGTGCTGCATGCATTCCTACATGCGCGAAAGTAAAGTTTGTTCATCTCAATAAGAGGAAGATACTGCCAAGGTTAGGCTATATTAAGGCTTCATGCTTGGCGCAAAAGCGAACACAAACGCGAATTTTTGACGTCGAATATATTATTCGGCGCTGCCAATTCGCAAAGTTGAGCATATTTCATGCAACTGGAGCGCAAGTTTGTTGCAGATCTTTCGGGCCGTCAGTTTTGCTTCGCTTTCATTTGCCTGAAGTGTGAACGGGTCTTTACCCGACTTGTGACACTCCCTGTTCTAGACGACTCACTGACCTACCACAACGGCATGTCTTTCTCCACACTGGACCAAGACAACGACGTCGACCTGAGTCGGCACTGTGCCCAGTCCTTTCGCGGTGCCTGGTGGTATCAGAACTGCTTCGCATCCAACCTGAACGGGCCCTTCATCAACACTGAGAGCGTCTCCCAAAAGGGCCAGGGTATAATATGGGGGGCTTGGCTGACCATCTACAATTCGCTGAAATTCGCTGAGATGAAGTTGCGCCCCGTGTCAGGTATGCAAGACAGCGTCTCAGTGACAATCATTTAACTTTATTTCCCGTTTATACCTCACCCAAATCTTCTCTGATGAGTCGAAATGGACGATTTATCTGTACGTTTACGATTGTCCTCGATCAAAGCGGCATTACCCACATCCTCGTGGTATTTAAGACTACTTTGACACGTTAAAAGTGCATTGGTAGTTACTGTTGAAGACCAAATAAGTACTGGCTGTGATGTTCAAGGGTTTCTTCGAAAACTGCGACGCAGACCGAAAAAGCGCTAATAACTGAACAATACAGCTGTACAAGAATCAAGTACTACGTGCTTTGAGCAAAATTAATACTCAGGGTCACAAAAGCCACTTCATAGTGACATTGGGCTAGGCATTTCTTGTCCAGTTAATATAAGCAAGGCTTCTCCATCAAAACAGCCAGCTAATAAGCCTGGCGGTGACAAATTATAGCCTCTCGACATTGAAATTACTGAGTTCATTTCGCGGAATAAAAAATAACACGAAGCGAACCGTGGTTCATCTTACGGAAATGGCCCTTTTTTCGACCTGAAAATAAAAGGAGGGAAACAAAGAAAGACGATTCTGAAACCCTGAAACACTACAGCCATTTGGAAAAGCTTAGGACCACCCATACAAAATGCATTAACCTGAAGAAAAACCAAACTTAAACCAATCAATCATGGCAACTTATGTTTATTTTCAATGTGTAACCTTAGTATCTTGGTTAAACAGGTATTATGACTACACTTTTACGGTCTGAAATGTTAACAGTCTGATAGGGCCTATTTAGTGTACCCTCCTTTATTTCTGATTACTTAGACTAGCTTTTGTTTAACCCCTGCTTCCTTACAGACAAAATGTTATACAAAGCCCGCCTTTGCAAAAAATTCATTTAAATGGGTATATAGCACTATACTGGTGTTATGCACCGCTGTAAAAACACATTGAGTAATCATTCAGTGAGACAAAGTAATGCATGCCCAGTGACAGAAGCTTTTGCAAATGACTGTGACTCCCGAGTCCCTTATACTATCTAGTTCACCATGTACGCCACTTATAGTTCTCTTCATTCGTATTTCATGTCAACTTCGTTACACGATTATTAAGGGCACTGTGTCGATGAGAAGCCTGCAAGAGAGTAATTAGCTCATATCTCTGTTCTTCTAAACTTTTCCAGCTCAATCAGGACCTAAGGATTGTTGGGACCACTATACACAGGGACAGACAGTCAGTGGGTTATACAACATTCACGTGACGGGAAAGGTGGAGGCTTTGCAGGTGTACTGTGATATGGACGACGTTGGTGGAGGGTGGACAGTAAGTCTCCGTACATATACGGTTTTGCGAAGGCAGGTAACTGAGGAACCAGACTTGGATTCAACCTCGATTCAAGATCCAAAGCCAAAACCAGAACTAGAATGAAAATCACACCCGTGTGATTTAGACCCAATGAAAAACGACGGCCTACCTTTGGGCTCCGAGTCTGCCCTGGGTCTATATTCAGACCTTGCCCTATACGCAAAACCCGACCCGGTCCAAGATGCAGGACAAGACGCAGTCTTAGATCCAGAACAGGACCCACACCTTGATCCAGAACCACTGAGACATAGTTTTAGATTCAGAACCAGAACTGCCATCGATCCAGAGCCACACTACCGAAACTCTGTTTAGTAATTAAACACTTCCTCCTTGCAAACATGTAGACGTGCTAAATTTTGAGAGCATGATACCAGAAAAAAAGAGCTTGAATCAGACTTATAGTTGTGGTACAGTCTGCGTAGGCCCCCTATAGATTACAACATTGTCAAAGGCCCAATTAAGAGCTGCCCGGCTGTTCTGTTCCACTAGCAGTGGGTGTTAAAGTCCATTCATGAAATTGCTCGTGAATACATCTCATGATTTAGTCATCCCCTTCACATGTCTTTCGGAAAACCTCTTACCTTTATTATTAATGTGTGACCATAGGTGATTCAACGTCGAGTAGATGGCTCAGGGGATTTCTATCTTGACTGGGCTGATTACAAGGCAGGATTTGGCGACCACAGTAGCGAATTTTGGTTCGGCAATGACAACCTCCATCTCCTGACCAATCAGGCCTCGTATCAACTCACCGTGAAGCTGGAAAGATGGAATTCTGTGATAAAATATGCAAAGTAATGGGAGACTTCGAGACTTTGGAAGCGGCAAACACGCCGGTCCTTTTAACCAGTTCTGAGCATGCGCCCTTTGTCCTAGGCATACTGTCCATTTTCTTAGTATACGCACAGGCAGTCGCGTATCCAGCGGGGGACTCCCCCCCCGACGGATTTTCTTTTCTTGTTTTACAAAGAATAATTCTAAGATGAGTAGGAAAGTAATCGGAACATTTTTTAAAGCAAATATTAGCACCAAAACCCTAAGAAAACAACACCTGCAAATAAAATCATGGGTGTTGGGACGATGAGTAAGGCTTTTGATTTATTCTCTCCAAAATCATGTTGAATGAGCTCGAATATGCATTTACTTTCGAAATTGCCCCCCACACACTAAAAGCTGGATACGCCACAGTGCGTAGAACCGGTATGTCTGCTGCCATCAGCGTCCCCAAGTCTCCCGTATGCATTAAGCAAAGTCTTTGAAATGCATAGCCTTAGCATTAAATGGAACACTTCTATTATCATCGTTTGTGGAGTTAAACCGCGAGTCAACTTGAAGATTTTATTTCCAGGGTAGGGACAATAGGGCTTTGACTCAAAAGTTACCTAAACAAGACTAAACACCCAAGAATAGGACCTTGCCGGCTGCAATGGCTTCATAAAAGGCGAAGCTAAAAATCACCTCCAAACCTTCATTTTTACAGTTAGGAAAAAGGTTTCATTAAAACACATGCAAGAGAATATCCCTCACGCATGCCAGTTCAACAGACGTGCACAAATAAAGAACATTTTGCTTTTTGTATTTCAGCTATGAACAATTCTCAATAGCAAACGAGACCGATTTGTATCGTCTGTCGGTCAGTGGTTTCTTTGGAAGTTCGGGTATTGGTGAGTATAATTACATTCTACACAGAGTAGGCTAGTCAACGACATTTACTCTGAAAATATCTGAACACGTGACATGTTTTGAATCATTGCATTCGACTATACTGACTGCTATTTTAATGGGGTCGTCTGTCGTAAAATTCCATGTTACAGGGTGCTGACAACAGCTACATTTTATTATATGAGACTCACCTAATGAGACAGCATAGCGAGGCCTACTAGGGCTGAAAATATTGCATCAATGCATCAATCAATTAAGCAGTTTCCCTCCAAGAAAACAATATTTCAAACTTGACCTCGTCAAAGAGTGAAACGTCTGAAAAACATTCTTCAATTTGCCCCCTCTTATGGCAGGTGACTCCATGAATTATCACAATGGGATGGTTTGGTCCACACGAGATCGCGACAATGACAACGACGAAGTCCGCCATTGCGCCCAGAACAAAGAGGGAGCGTGGTGGTATGACGCATGTGAGACGTGTAACCTGAACGGTCCTTACGTGCCCTACCCGGGCACTCTTTCGATCGAAACAAGAGGCAGGGGGATCGTCTGGGGTACGTGGCTATTCCAAGAGTACTCGTTCCCGAAAGCGGAGATGAAGGTCCGACCGACACACGTGGGTTTCTCGCTGTAGCGGAAGTGACGGCCAGTAAAGACAGCGGGCCTAATGGGAGGGCTGTATGTGTCGGGTGCCCATACGTTTTTTTCTTGCCTCTGTCTTGAATTCTGTATTTAATCACATGACTGGGTGATAAAAACGCATAATTATTACATCGTAATATCATAGTCCCCTCCCCACAATCCAAACTACAATCCAAACCACATTACAAGGACTGCTTATACCAGACAACTCGTATTCAGTGGTGTCTGTTATACTTTCGTTGATAATATTGAACTTCAGTGGAACTTAGCAGCGAATTGGCACAAAACGCGATCAGCTATCGCAAAACTGTAAATATTTGACGATCGAACGATTAAAGTCCATTTTAGGTTCATTTAAACTTCGTTTTTAGATATAAGTTCCCTTACATATTGTCTCCCGAGATTAAAACAAACATGCAGGTTCTCCGTGTGAAACGGATTTTAAAAATAAAGATTGTACTTTAGAGGAAACCATGACTGCAACCAACGCAGTGAACCCAACGGCGCTGCACATAGCCCGTCCACGTCAACGAGCCGAGCAACGGATACAGTCTAATTATACAGAACCATGCAAGCTTTCGTCATCTGGATAAAATCCACGACACTTCGGGTGAAGAAAATATTGCAAAGAATTCAAACCAGAGGTATACCAAAAATGAGTGACCGCTATGAGGTTAGCACCCTCTAAGGGACGGCACTCCCTGGCCTCACCTCGGATGCTATCAGTCCCTTGGATGTCAAACATCGTATCCATCACCAGCCACCATGCATCACCAGTCATTTCTTTTTTCTCAAATTATTATGCAACAGTGTCTTCGTAATTGCGTAGTGATTAGTATACACTATTACTAATACTTATATCTGCATAAAAACAGAAAGATGTAAGACATTAGAAGAATTACAGATATTATTAATATAATTAATGAATAATAATGTCCTCATTGGGGGACTCCACGAGTGATGGTCTGCTCTGAAGATAGACGAGAATTGTAATAAACAAACTGCCTTCTTTTCATATGTAACTCCTAAACCAGTCCAAGGCCAACACTCGTACACCGAGATGGTCAAGTTTATTAAGAAGGATATGATGATTTAGAGTGTCAAAAGCCCTGGGCAGGTCCAGGAAAATACCGATAATCTTGCTAAAGATGTCGAGAATAGCAAACTTCGTATAGAGTGGTTAGCTCTAAAACCATATTGAGATTTGGACGACAAACCGTGCTTATCAATAAGTGCATGTACATGTAATCAAACAGTTAAAAACTAGCTTCTCCTAAAAAAAAAACAAACAAAAAAAAAAAACCCAAAAAACAGGTAGAATAGTAGTGGGTCTTGTACTAGTTCGTGTCTACTATACTACTCTTATAAATTGGAACCACTTGACCAATTTTCAGTTCATTAATTGGAAAGATCGTTCAGAGATCGACTGGTTAAATAGCAAAGCAAGTGGTTAAGCTGGAGCATTCTTTTTTTATATAAATTAATCAAACAATGAAGTAACCCAAGCCATCCCAGCCTTGGGCTTTACCAGGATGGGATTACATTCCGATACATTCAGTTTCAGCTTGCGTATCGGGATTTAAAGATAAAGAATGTGGACATCTGTCTCTGAGGAAGGAGTGATGAGAACATATATCGGGGACCCTCAGTGAATCGAGGACCATTGCACTTCATTCTTCAAGGTTCCCGATTGCAAAAACAAACCCACAAAATGTAGACCTCTCCCTTTCCACTTAATTCAAGCGTACCTTACGCATTTTGAACAGTATAGGGGATCAGTCACATTAGCAGTGTTCTAACACCCAAATCATTTTATATTTCCAGTAAGAACAAGCATGCAGGCTGTAATTTAAATGAAAAGGTAGGTCCATGTACGATCTGACGATCTTTGCATTAAAAATGGACAAAACAATTTAACCTGCAAGTTTGGATATTAGAATGGACATTGATTTTTATCTGGAAATAGAACCCCCGATATCAATCCAGTTCGAGCCTCCGTACTGATGCACTCGAACTTAAAGCACGGGGTATGGAGTGCTCAAGGCATAGAGAACGTGGAAGACAACCAGGGAAACACTGATAACGTGACAGGACTATGTAGCCCCCTTTGTACCGTACTCTCCCTTTTGGTAGAGATCCTCAGTATCAAATGGTCAGTCTTGTTGCGGTTCAATATGGAATATGCCTGGCTAGTTATCTTTTAAAAAATCGCTTTCCTTTAAAATTTAGAATGGTATGAAATCTGATCCTTTTCTCTTGTACTGTTGAATATCCACAGTCTTCACTCACTTTACGCAATACTGTCAATTGAGCATTGTTCTGCCCAATGCGCACATGAGCCCCGTTATTGGTTTTTTAAAGGAAATGAATGCTTTGGACAAGAGTGCAAGACTGTATTTTGGTGAAAGGAGGATGAAACACGTACTTAAAAGTACTGCAGGGACTCGCCTCATGGGTGAGTAGGAAAGAAATTAACAGGCATATTTATTTATCAATAATTAGCACCAGAACCCGAAGAAAATAACACCAGCAAATAAGAGTAAGGATGGTGTGACCGTGGGTAAGGCTTTTTTTCTCTACAACATCATGTTGAATGAGCCCGAAGCCGTATTCGCTTTTGAACTTGCCTCCCCCACACCGAAAGCTAGATACGGCGCTGTACATCAGTATTATAATGTCTAAAGGCAGCCTTTGTAAAAAAAGAATCTGACCTTTAAGTTAAGGGTAATGATCTTTAGACTGAATGAAACTTTCTCCCAAGCGTCTGTGGATACCCACCAACGGGCAATGTGGACGGATACTGAAAGTTGTTGAAGTAAGTTTAAAATCACACTTGTCTCAGTAGAAGGCCTGAAAGACTTTCATTTCCCTAATTTTGAGAAATGGGGTAATTTTGTTTTTGTCTACCGCAGTTACTATTCGGCAACTTCAGGAAGTTCAGGATGAGATTATCGAGTCTACACCAACCCAAAACTAAGAGCAGAGGAGGCCACTCAACTCGCCAGCAATAAACTCGGAAGTGTACAAAAATTCATTCTTTCCCGTACAATTAAAGAATGGAATCGTCTCCACACTACTATAGTCACACACAAACAGACTAAATTTTAGACAGTTTTTTTCAAAAAAAATTTGTCATAAGTCCATCCTCCGCCACCTTAAGGTAAAATAGTACTGTGTTTTGGCGGAGCTGCAACCGCAAATCAGAGGGGGACAGGGACAGCCATTTGGAATGGCGCCACCAATTGGTGAGTTAATACCATTGAGGGCGGATCGAAAATAGCAATTCCGACGGCTGTTATTAGTTAAATTACTGTTACTTCGTTAAATAAAGATCAGCGGTATTTCGGGGGAACAGCAAGAGAGGAATGCCGTTCTTGTAATTATAAACCACGCAACAAAACGTTTAGAAAGTGTTTTTAAGCTTTGCATGTGAATGAGTTTACGTAGGAATTAGTTATGGGGCATCTGCAAGCCATGCAGTGCTTAAGTCATTTGAGGCAAGGGCAGCGCGGACATCCGCCGGATTCTCGCAAAATGACAGGTACTGAGCCGGTGAAAACAGCGATCTTGGCGACGTACGCATGCAACAGCCATCAGAGAATCTTTTCTTTGATCTGTATGTACGTACGCGCGCGCGCTCGTTGCAGTTGTTTTCATCGACCGCGGTGTCATGCCGCCGCTACCGACCCCGGCGTAAATTTTTGTGAAACTCCCGGATGTCCGCGCTGCCCCATATTACTTATTAGATATAATGATGCCCTATAGTTTTTTATTTTATTGTTATTTTTTAAAATGCTTTACTGAAATTAACAGATTCATGTCTGCCTCTTATTTTCTGAAACTTATGGAAGTGAAAATGAGTGGCTACTGGTTTGATCTCTTAGTCATTTTAACCCAGCTAACCAAATGATATATACATAAAATAGCCGTTGAGCTTGTGATCAAATTTTCCCGCGATGACCTGAGGTCTGTGGTAAAATTGCATGTACATGTTATGTAGGCTTATCCGAAGGTTTGTGATCAGACGTGATTAAATCGGGGAAGCAAGGTATAGGTTAAAATAAATGACGTGACGCCTAGCCAAGAACCCTACAACTAGTCGTAGAAAGCTTACGTTTACACAGTTATAGGTAAGAAGTCAGTTCAAACATGATCTGGTTTTTGTTCTATAAACTATGGTGCGAAGCGTTAGGCCCCCTACTCTTTGTTGGCTTCCCCTGTGTCTGGAATGTCCTACCTCTCAAAACCACCAACACTAGCAACAGTATCCTCCGTGGTCTCAACATGCTCAACTCTTGTTTAAACAATCTCAGATCACAATGGTGAACCGATAAATTTGTCTTAGGGTCTGAAATCCATTCAAAACCGTGTCCATACTTTGTTCATACCGGCCCCTAGCCTACGTGTTGTTGGAGAGCGAGCCCCAGGGCCAGACACACGAGCCATGTCTGACTTAATAATAAACATGACAAAAAGATCATATTGTACCTTTCTTGGAAAAAAAAATCAGTTTGACTTAAACGTTGCACACTGTTCAGTGATAGATGTTACCTGTACTGTAGTTACTTACAGAAAATACAAGATTTATAAAACACTTGTGTAGATAGCCATGTACAAATGTCCATAAACACATTTTGGCTGTTTTGATTGTGCCATCACAGCTATATGTGTAGCCAAATATCATACCTGCCTTCTTGGGGAAGTTAGATGTCATATGGGGAGGTTTATTCACCTTATATCCTCATTAAAATGGTGAATTTCTTGAGCATTTTGCCCATCCACATTACAGAAAATCAGCAGCATGTACTCTCAATAACTGTCAGCTGTGTGATAGCTTGACCAATCGCAGTTTAGCTCCAATCATTTCCTTTTGTTTTCCTATGACCCACAGATGAAAGCCGCACTGCGAATGGGCCAATTTGCTTCTATTCCAACCACCAATCATAGTTCAGCTTTCATTTGGGTTGACATGTCCGGACGTGTCGACCAGCAGTGTACGTTTGGAAAGGGACAACACATTTTATGCATTGTGATTTTGCCATTGCAAACTCTTGGTGGCATATTTTTGTGAAATGCCCCAATTGAATGTCATTTTTGTTTGTTATTCTGGCAGCGCATGTGGGCTTAAAAAGATTTCGGTGAGGAAGAAGTGAGGCTGAGAACATGTTTGAGGCCGTGAAAATTAGGATTTTGGATTTGCGCATATGGAAATTTTTCAGATGATGAGAGGCTTATTTCATTTTCGTTATTCGTTTAGCAATATTAATTAGTATGCGTCAAGACTTAAAGAGAGACTCCAATTGTTGAATTGTGGGAGGGGGGAGGACTAGGACTATCAAATGACCAATCAGATGAGGGGATAGAAACAGTGCACAATACAAGTAGAGTGCTTGGTACATGTATTCTGCTAAATATAACTGGGGAACCCCCCAAACAACCTACACTGTGCTTGTGCTAGCCTTGGTTTCTAGCATGTCATCACACGTGCAAAGCGCAGTATAATATGTGGCAATATCACTTAGTTTTTCATTTCTGTGCAACTAAATGGAGTTTGTGTCATAAAAAAAGTGCTACTGAGAATAGCGCTTTGGGGGACACTTTGTCACAAATCTCATGTCCCCCCCAATTCAGTAATCATGTTTGTACTGGATGCATGTACGTAGACTATGTGCCAGCTGTCTTGAATTGAAATTGAGTGTTCAGAATACATGTAATTCAAAATTTGTGGTTAATTATACCTAAATGTTTTAAGCCACATTTGAAAAAAATCAACCCAAAGTGACTTTTAGAACACAAAATTTTCTGGTGCCATCCCATTTAACAGATTATGTTGAATATGATAGATTCAGTAAAGGAGATAAAAATCGGCTTCCTTGTGAATAAGGTTTCATTTACATGTATGTTAACAGAAGCTCTGCTTATTTCTTCAGACAGTAAGCAGTAGGCACAGCAAAAGTAACTCTGACCTTATGGGAAATGTTTGCTGAACTTACATACAGTGTACATGTACATCTCTGTACGTGTGCAACCATGAGCACAACCATGCCAAGTGCTGTCATGAAATAGTGTGTACAATTAGCAACTTTTTATGCTAAAGTAAGTTGAACTTTTTGCTAACTGTGAAGCAGCTCAGTGAAATTGGGTCCCGGCTTTTGGCTTGGGTACAAAGAAGAAGAAAAACACTCAAGGCACACAGGGTAGGCCTCAAGTCAAATCAGTTTGTACTATAAAGGCCCAAAGTCAACTTGCTTGAATTGTAACTGGCCCATGTTTTTTCAAACATTAAGTTTTTTTTTGGGGGGGGTTTCAGGCAATTCAAACTGATCCAAAATTTCAAAACCAAATGGAAATCACACCAGGCTTTAACATCAGAACTAGTTGAATTTTTTTTGCAAATGTACATGTAGGTATTACTTGTAAGGCTCCATGTATGTCACTGACATGCCAAAATGCTGAAAAATCTAAAGACCTTGAAGTTAAAACTTGTTTCATGTCTTCTGATTGTCCAAGTACCTGTTCATGTCTACTTTCCATGGTTGAGAAAAATTGATGAAATACGTGTAAGTGTCTTTCATGCAGGTAAACTAAATGCAGAAACCTAACTGATGGTTCAACATGGGCAAAAGAAAGCCAGCCCTGGAGTTTGCTGATAGCTGTTCCCATAATAATGAGGATCTCAAGCCTACAAGGCGATCTCGTCGAATTGGAAATATGCACCCGAAGCAGACAGAGCCGAGCACAGTTATGGATGGTGACAGCGATGACGTAAGTGTATTTATTATTGTTATGGTGTTTAATTCAATCATCATTGCAGCCAGACAGGCTGAATTGCACATGATTTATCAAGGATAATATTAAATACAAGAAACAATATACAAAGATGTAAATTTTAAAAATAATAAAGACAAGTACAAAGAGAGAACCTCCGCTATAATTATTATCAGCCAAGATTGTCTAGGGCCGGATGGATTTAATTACGTGTGTTCAACAGCCTGGTAAAGAAAGGAATCAGGCTACTTTTAAATCGCTCAGTTTTACACATGACTTCCTTAAACAGGTTATGATTTCTTAAATTCCTAGATGTTGCATTATTTAATAGCAATCAGTGACATAACTGAGGCGATTTCGCAAGTGACTGAGCAAATTTTAAGCAAAGTCTAATCCTATCACAGAGTGTTTCAAGTTGTACAAGGCTTAGAGCAATTTCGTATGTTCGATACTGGATGCCTAAAATTGAACGTAACACCTGTTTCTGAACCCTTTCAATTTGGTGAGTTTGGCTTCGAGTAAGAGCTGGATGCCAAACGGGTGCAGCATACTCAAGAAGCGGCCGAATGTACATGTACCTTACTGTATGTATATTGTTATGAGATCACACCCAGGCAGGTTGAATGGGATCAGCTGACGTAACATATGCACTCTGATATTCGCTTTTTTAACAATTTGTTGGATGCGTTTTTCCCATTTAAGGTTAGACTGAATAAGAACACTCAGAACTCTCATGGAGTCAATTTGTTCTAATACCCGGTTGTCAGTAGTCGGATGGAGTAGCTGAAAAATAGTTATACCAAAATAAACTCTTAGAGCATGGCATTTGTTAATATTAAGACGCATATTGTTGTATTGTAGTTTTTTCCATGTGAATGGTTCTGCATGCATTTTTATCCCTGTAATTGTTGGTCATTCTGTTAATATGGTTCGTGTATACCGAAAGGATTTGTAGCTGTCTGATGTCCCTAATTGCAACAAAAACCTGATATCTGATACACGTATGACTTCTAATGTTAAGAATCAACATGATATGTTTGAGTTAATATGAACAATTGAGTCAAATGAATGGTGGCATTCATGCCTGTAGCCCTGGTTGATGAAATGGCCTTCTTTTATTTATCGTACACTGTACGTGGAAATGTTTTGGCCGGTAGGATTTTGTCACACTGCTTCCAAGCAAAACAGCGGCAACGACATCCGGTGACAACAGCTTGCTCCAGCGCAGTCAGAGGCATCAGCAGCGGACCGAACTCAAGCACCAACAAGAGCGACAGACCCTTCAAAGAAGTAAGTTGTTGACCTTTGCCCTTTAGCCGAGTCCTTTGCCCCTCCAATATACTCTTTTTCTGACTTTTCTGTGTTATTGTGGAAGTTAGGGCCAGCAATGTGAACATGTTCATCATGCATATGTTATACAGGCTAACGGGTCTGCTTTTCCTTGGTGCCCTTTCCAAATTTAATTTTTTTTTTTTTGAGGGCCAACACTTCGTCTGGTAATCAGAGTTTGCAAATGATCCAGGCCACGACTAAACCATCTGGCTGGAGCTAAGTGTAATCAATCTATTGGTAATGCTGTAATGGTTTCAGCCATCGTGGCCACAATGCATGGGCTGTAGTGGAGGCTTATTTTCTGGGCCTAATTTCATGGCATTGCTTACAGTGAGCAGAAAAGTCCTGCTTATTGTAGCAGAAAGTTTTTCTAACTGTGAGCACTATTTGATGGTGGTGGTTGGCATGGTGATGCTTTCAGTTGTGCGCACACAGAGATGGTTTGTTTTGTTTCATTGTTTTATCACAACGTTAAGCCAATTTTTCCTCCAAGGTAAGCATGCCTTTCGCCATACGTACTGCTTACAGTCTTCATGAAATACATGGACCCTCTGTCAGCATAAAATAACGTGCTTAGCAGCACTGTGAAATTTGACCCTGGACTTAGCCACGTCATTTGGAAACAACTTCATTGGTGCTACTTATATGTGTATCCCGTACAGCAATTTGGATTGTCAGTGAACCCTGCTTGTGTCAGTATAGTACAGTGTACATGGGCTATGGTTAGTCGTCTCTTTGGTCTGTCTGCCCATTCCATGTGCTGACGCCATAGGGCACACTTTGTGTCCCACATCCTTCAAGCAGTCCCTTCCTAAAAGAAGTCTGTCAAGGAGTAATCAAAGCACTATTTGAAATTTCGCTGTGCAGCTGGTCAGAAAAAAAATAAATAAACGAATATCCCAGTATTAGTACCCGAAGAAAATGCAAAGTACTTAAAGTATTGCTTATTTTCTGGCATGACTCTTGTTGAAAGGAATTGGCCTGCTGACAAGAGTCCAAAGATTAAACTTGGCTGTCTGCTCCGATCAGCAGAGTCCAGCAGAATTGTCTGCTGCCAGATGCTGTTATAACAAGCAGTAAATGTTTCGGCTGTTGAGCGTTTCAGGAAATACGTAGTGTTATCATTGGTAGGATTTGTTTGCAAAAGGGCAACAGTTCATGGACTGATTCTTTTAATGTTAGGTGCAGAAGAATTGAGACAACAGGAGGAAGATGATATAATGGTAAGAACACACGTGTGCATAATACGCTTAGGGTTTTAAATCGATTTTTGGGGGAGGGGGGTTGGTGATGTCTGCAATTCTTGATAAACGTGGAGTTAAAAGCCAACGGTTGAAGCTATCACAGCAGAATTTTAATAGGTTCTTACTAAGCATGAATGTTAGGCAGTGTTGAAGGATAGAAAATGGGAAGAAGATGTGAAGTGTTGGAATTAGTAGGAATGAAGGAAGGGCTAACAAACTAAACTGGGTGGTAGACATGAGTCTAGCCATATTTAAGCTGTAACTGAATCATTTTGAAACCGTAAAATAGTATTTCAAGGTTGAAATCTGTCTGGACATTTGTGTAAATGAAGTGGCTGTTTTTACGGAGCCCCTTTCCTCATTAAAGTTCACTGTTTAGTTGCTTGTTACCCTCGATGTTTTTCAGAGGGCCATTGAGCTTAGCAAACTTGAGATGGAGGCAGAGCAGTGGGGGTCTGAGTCCCAGGGTGACTGGCAAAGCGCATTTCCTCTGGAAACCCGAGAGCGAGAAGGCAACAGCCGATTACCACAAACCCCAAGCAAATCTGTTCCCAACCGATCCCAGGCAGCAGATGCTCCTTCTCAAGAGCACTTGTCGGAGCCGAGTTTCCAAAGCAGTTTTAAAAAGCACTTGCTGACTGCATGCAGAGGTTTAAAAGATTACTTCGGTATAAAGGTAAAAAATCGTTATTTAATGTACCGTGCCTTTTTAAGGTATGTGACTGGAATGTTCTTGCAGTGGCAGACCTACCGACTAGAACGATTTTGCCATATTTCATCTAGGAATTTGTTGAAATTATGGCCTTCTGTGTTTTTCCCCATAAAATATTTGACATTTTGATACACCCGGAAAAAGCAGATTGTGTGAGATAAAAACAGCTGGGAGTGCAGACTGCTCTAAGTAGTAATCTTGTCAGTGAGGACGTCCATGTAATCGATTTATGTGACGTCAGAGCCATGCATATACGTAATAGTTATGTCAAAGGATTATCAGTGTATGCCTGTTGCGTTTTAAGCTGTTGCATCAAGGCAAAATTTTCAACAGCATTTTCTGTTAAGTTTACTAGAATTCTGTTACATTACCTGAATTTCAGTGCTTTGTCAGAAAATCTGTTCTTATGGTGGTTCTGGCTGTAAAATGGATTTCTCAAGTAATCAGTTTGATGTGCAAAGTATTTACCCTATCTGGTGCTGGTTAAACTGATCCAAAGGTAGGAAACGTGGTATTGGTACTTTGACCATCCTGCATTATTCCAAATTAGAAGCTTAACATTGAAAAAGAGTTTTGTAGGGTCTCTTTCACACAAGGGGGGGATTAATCCCATGTCACTTAATTTATGGATAATTGAGCTGCAATCAGTCTGAATCATTTTAAAACGACTGTATTACACACCACCGTGAAACCACCAAGCAACAAAGTTGGAGCATTGCAGCCACATTAAACCAGAGCATGTCTATGAGATGCATATTTCTGAAATGTACAGTTTTTCAGTGAAAAATACCACTTTGGGATTTTCCGAATATGGTTTTGTGATCATTAAGTTGACAGTTCTGCAGTGGTCTTAAGGAACTTTAAGGCAAAACAGTCGGAAACTATCTTCTGTTTGTGTTCAAATGTGATGTACCAGTAGTGTGTGATCAGGACATTTAGAAAAGGGAGCATTTTTATTTTCAGTTTTTGAGAACATAAGGAAAATGCAATGTTTCAAACCATGAGAAATTATAAAGAACTGATGTACATGTGTAGGCACACGTGATGTGACATGACATGAAAAAATTGGATGCCATCTTCTGTCGCTTTTCAAATGTGATCTTCCAGTAGTTATGAAACTGGATGATTTATTTTTGACATTTTGACAATAGAAGGGAAACAGGGTATGATGAATCACAAGTTATAAAGAAAGACACACTTGTGTAAGCATATTGACTCTATTTTAAAAGTGTTCATGTGTGGATTATGTTTTGAAGTTAGGCATGTTTATTTGATTTTCAGCGGTTAAATGTATTGACAGTGGTTTATTTTTGTGTCGCTTACAGACCGATCCGACTGACTCTGCATCTTCCCCCTCATCAGTCTTGAGTGATGACTGTGAAGGGGAAACAACCCCGCTGAAAATGGTGCAGTCCAATACCAACGATTGCAATGAATGGCAGGATATGATGGACAGTGTAGACTGGGGCGATCCATCTCTGCCAACAGCGGTGGCAGGTAGTGAAAGAGGCACACCAGACATGAACAACGACTCTGTCAGGGTGAAAGAATAATTCTGTGAACATTTTGATATGTTGAAAACAAATGAGAATGCATTTCTTTAATTATAACTGTGACTAATTATAATAAACTGACATGTTGGAATTAAATCGCATAATTTTAGACCAAGACTAAATATTTTAGGATTAAGGAATGATTATATTCCTTTTTTTGTCATGGCTGTCTGATTTTAATTACATTAAACATCCTTTTTCTTTTTTCAGGGAGGTGGAAATGAAAGCCAAAAAGATGATAGTAGCCAACATCAAAATGACACCAACATGTAAGTGTTCCTTTGGATTCTTGCTGTTGAGACTTTCGAGCATGAACACCAACCGCTTTTCAAAAGTGGGGTGACATAACCTTGATCAGAACTACATGTAATATTTGTGCAAAGCTCAAGGCTCTAATGGCATAGGGTCCGGGGGCCACTTAGCGGCTCCCTGGAAAATTTTGGATTCTAGATGTTCTGAGGTGTCATCTGAGGCAATTTCTGATGTCTATTATTTCACCAAATGATTTTGCAAGATTTGTTTTCTTTTTTAAGTATTTTTATCTTTGCAAAGTTTATGTATGTTTAGAATCATTTTGTTTTGTCATTCCCAGTATTAACCCATAAAAATGATAAGAGGAAAGATTTAGCACATATAAACAGCAAATCTTATCTAATCAAATGTAGCCCTATTCCCCCTACATTTTATTTATTTAGGACCAGAAGAAAACAGGGGGGGTGGGCAGGGGGAGATGAACGGTAATTAAAGTGGGGGATATCATGTCGCATTCCCGATTGGCGCCCATGCTTTTGAGGAATCCAAGGTTGCAATCCAGAAATGAGTAAATAATGATTGTAATATCAGAAATGAAATTATTCAAACCGGAACTGACTGCACCTTCATTAAACTGACTTTCATGTACTTGTGATGGCATGCAGATGCACACGTACCTCAGATCGTTTACGGCTCCGCAAACGTCACATTTGCAAGGGAGATGAGCCTCAGCCAGAGCAACAGACCAAGGTGCGGAAGATGCAGACTCCCCCCGACCCAGGCTCCCTGGATCCGCTAGAGGAGTCTGGGGAGGAAGAAGAGGAGGTCAACGTGGTGAGCGACGAGGAGATCATGTCCGGCCAAGGTGGGCAGGAGAACCATGACTCAAGCCAGAGTAGACGACATCTTGAGGTCTATCAACTGGTTGATACCAGGTGAGGCTATTGCAGTCCATCCTTCATTAGCCCATGCAGATATATACATTCTGCATGGGCAGAACTCACAGTGTAATGCACCACCTAAAGGTTACAACATAGAGGTCTAATTCACAGTGCATTATGAGTCAATTGACAAATGTTTTTCCTTACGCATAAAAACTTGACTATTTGTTTCACACTTTAGTTAACATGAATTTTAAAGTTGGAACTGGTGTGTGTGTGTGAATAATTAGCAGTGTGAATTTAAAAGACTCCAAATGCATTTGTGTTTGTTCAGTATTTATACCTGCCAACTGTTCCGATTTAGGCGGAACCGTTCCGATTTTCGAGATTAAAAGTGCTCAAAAATTGGAACGTTCTGATTTTACAGGTTTCGAAAGAGGAAATAAAAAAAATTAAAAATATTCCAAAACAGCCGGCCCGCCCGTTGCGCACGTTGCACACTTCTTGTTCGTGAAAAATATTGTTTTTTGGTAGACTGGTTCCCATACCCTACATCTCTGAAGTAGGGGTGTGCATTTGTGGGTAATTTTAGAACTGGGTACCCTTTTTTTTTAACATTGGGTACCCGGGTACCCGGAAAGAGATCACTTAATAACAAATGGCATTGCGCACGACCCGGTGGACCATGTGCCTGAAACATGGTTCTTTTTGGTACATAGGAAGCAAGCATCACATTGTTCTAAACGTCAGAGTTAATCTGTCCTACCTTTTTTATCAAACAAAATTGTTACCTTCAGTTTGCAAATTTTTTTTGTGGGTGTGTGAAACAGAAAAACAAATCCTCACGGGGAACGTCAGAAAAGAAGACAGAGCTGCAAACCACCTACATGATATACGCACATGCAACCGCTCAAAGGAAATGTCCCGGATGCTGCATGACCACATACACGCGGACGCACATGGCGTGCACAAATGGTGAGCGCTAGTCGTGTCATCTGCGGACCAGATCAGTGCTATGTACTTCACGGATTAAAAGGCTTAAAGTTTTATGTACAAAAATACTACCGTAACTTGAACAATGCCCACACCATTATGTCCACTTATTTTGAAATTTCTGATTCAAAAAACCACCACCAAAATGCTTCAAACGGCGTTGAAAGTATTGGAAGTCTATATAGGGTAAGGAGTCATCGCGAGGACCAGTTGTATGCATGTTGCATAAATCAATGTAGCTGCAACTGTAATCCTGGCTTTCAAGACACTGAAACCAACCTGATTGCAACGCGGGCCCAATTGTAGTCCCCTTCAGGCAGTCCAATCGCTGACACTACAGCGGCCATATGACCGCAAAAGGAAAGGTCATGTGACCACACGTAGGGAAGCCCAAGTGAAAAAAATTGCAGTGCTTCACCTCGTTAAATGACTAAGCGATACGAAAGTTTTGCCTCATGAAGGTACCACGATGAAGTGGTTTAGTTTAATAAATACTTTTTCAGGATAACTGCATTCCCCTGAGGTTCAAATTGTTGAGATTTTAATGTATAAGTACTTCGACAAGTGACATTTGATTGGCCGACTGTATTATGACTTGCACCTGTCAACTTTTTCCTTTTTTTGAATGAAAGAATACTTAGATTTGAAATGCTTTTGTACATACAGAAAACATTTGTTTTGTTTTTTTTTCAATTCCTCATCCACAGTTCCGCTGAGTCACTGAGGAAACTCATGTTGCTTTAATTCAAAAATAATTTTGAAACGGTATATTTCTTGGTATAAAAAGCTAAACTAGTTCTCTGACTCTTTGGGTTTGCAGAGCACATTTAGTTATTGGTTATAAAAAGAGGGCGATCAACCGCACAATTTGTGCGTGATCACTACTTACCGCACACCGTGTGTAGTCCCAGTACCGCTAGAAGGTTACACAGTCCACTCTTGCTTCGTCGGCAATCCCAACATAAAGTAATTTTCATTCATATTGCTTTATTTGACAAAAGTACTCTTTAACTCAAACAGTAAGCACTACTAATTCCGCACAAAAGTCATTTAGGCCAACAGGGTTTGAAAGTTACAAATACAGTCATGCAAGTGTACATCAACAGCGCTTCCACCTCATAAGACAAAACTCCTTCGGTCTCTTGTTCATATAGGTTTGGTACAGTCAATTTCCTAGTTCCGGATCGCGAAAATTATTCAGTAAGACCATGAAAATGCTGCCTCTTCATGCATGATATTTTTGGTAACTTCTATTTATGTGGTTTCATCCTTACGATATTTCTGTTTACCATTCAACATTCTATATACCATAATCCAATAGAGGCCCTGTACACAGCAATTTTTGTATGATTCTTCAGGCTTAAGACTCATACAAATTGATGTTCATAGGGCCTCTTATGGAGGTTCAAAAGTGCCAAACGCAGGAGCTTCTGGGGGGCTGCACCCTGGACTCCACCAGGGTTCCTAAGGCGGGCGGGCCCCTGGACCCCACCCATTCAGTGCGAGCGTCTGCGACGCTCTCCGAATGCTATTGGAGGTGTTCCTCTTTCTGACTTTTCAGTGTTGGCAGGTATGAGTATTGCATGGAAAGGATGCAGAGTAGTTGATGTTTATACATAATAAAGGATGCCTAAAGTCATCTGCAAAGTTGGAAAGTGACACATTCA
The DNA here is from genome assembly GCF_001949145.1 of Acanthaster planci. The sequence goes on from NW_019091425.1 coordinate 777,578, forward strand.
TGGCAAACTCATGGTGGTGCACTGTATTCATTGTCTGCTTTTATCACATTTATTATTGATTTCTCTACATTCCTCTTGTGGGTTTATTGAGTTGAACCCATTTGATCTCTAAACTTCAAAGCAATCATTGTCTTCTGTTTATTTGTGCTGAACATTTGGCTTGCGGTTTCTTTAAAAGTTTCAAGGAGAAAGTATTACATGTAAGTGGGCCAATTCACCTGGTTATTGGGGTAGGGGCCATTATTTTTAGTATTAAAATTAACTGAAAAATTTACTGAACTTTCATCAATTTTACTTTTTCTTCTTGCCCCCCTTCCGTGCACTTCGTCAAATGTCATCCCAGAAAGGTGAGTAACCAAAGGTCATTTGCTTGCTCTGCCTGTACTTGTAAATACATGTTTGCTGTCACATTAATCTTATAGAGAAGCTAAGTTGCATCAATACATATGATAACTGCGACAGAGTCGCAGTTATCATGGAACTGTGTCGTTATGGCCATACATGTATCGTTCTGTCTATAGTAACCACCACATCACTGTTCGAGCAGGCCTGTCCTTGAATTTTCTTCCAGTAGGAAGTGCTTCGGGGATATTTGTGTATCCCAGAACACAAAAACTACATTGTTCCTTACCTCTAGTCAGATATCCTATAATTACATCCATTGAACTTTCATATTGTGGGATAAATTAACAAAAGCTAATATTTAAAACTAATTTTCTGTCAGTCATTATAAAACTCCCTTTTTTTTAATTGGGAGGATGTTTGGGTCCAGTATCAGCTCCAAATGGAATGCACACATTGTGGATGTGACATCTGTCAACTGTTTTGTACTGACTTGCTCATTTTGAAGCTGCATCTCTCCTGTGTTGTATATTTACTCCTATCCATTTTATGTCATGTTGAATTTAAATGACAGTGCCGATCTCTCGCTTACAGCCTAGATGGAGGAAGCACCCGTTTTATGCTCCTCGGAATGTCAGCAAGACCTCCTACTCCAGAGTCATCTACCAGCTGCTCCAGGCCTACTGCTGTCGACTGCGCCAAGCCCAGATGCGGATTCCGAATAGGATCAGCTGGGGCAACCCAGTTGTGACTGGTAACTGCTACAGCGACACACTGGTGCACCGTAAGCGGGGCAGCAGGGCTTGTGTCTTTTACGCTCCCAGTGACAGCGAGGATGAAGGTGGGCCATCGGTTCCAGGAAAAGCTGAAGGGCCTTTGAGGGGCAGACTGCAGAAATGGAGGAAAAAACAGGTCGCTGACACTGACGACAACGCTGACTCAGACTTTGAGGATTGTATCCCCCTAGGCCGTCGCAGGGCACAAGGGCGCTCAAAGTTGGCTACTCAGGACGTTGTTGAGATGCTGAAGCAGGATGGTCGCTGCTTTGAGGAGGACAGGGCCGATGAAACACTGTCACCAACATTGGAACAACAGCATATGGAAACCCAGGATTTTGCCACGATAGCTGGAGATGCTTCTAAGAGTGCTGGATCGGAGTCTGATTCTAGTCAGCCTATAGTACGACCATCTCCTTCACCCCTCAGTGTCCATAATCCTGATGACAGCAAAACTTCTCATGATCAAACAGATAGTCAGAGTAGCCTAACGGACGTCTTTCAAGCATCCTCCAGTAACGAAACTAGTAGTGGGACGAAGATGGCTGCAAGCAGCACAGGCCAAAATTCTGGAACTCCTCATAAGGGCCCGAGTACAAAGTCTAGTCTTGGTCGCAGGAAGGGCACTAACCAAGAGAGTGAGACTGGTAACGAGGAAGATAGCTTTGTTGAGGAGATACTTTCCTCATGTATCCCCAAAGCCACTTCACATTTTGGTGAAAATGGCCTGCAGAGAAATCATTCTGAAACCAAACGTGTGACCTGTCTCCCAGACAGCCAATCCTTAGACCGTTCTATGATCAGAAATACCATAGCATCTGCAGATAATGAAGAAATTCTGCATGGTCAGGAAGAAAGGGAGGATGTAACTAGTCTTAGAGAAACATCATCTCCCACGTTAGGTCCTCAGAACAGTGCCAGGACTCTGGGTTCATCATTCGAAGAGCAGAGATACCACTTTTATAAGTCAGTGCCTGCATTGCAGAGACTGAAGCAATTTCGTGGGGAAGTGAAGAGAGAAGAGTGTGTTTCAGATGCTGACAGTTCCTTGCAGGATGGCAGTGTCCAAAGCTTTGTGGAGCTTTCCAGGACTGACAGCTCAGCAAAATGTAGTCAGCAAAGTGAGAATGACTTACCTGTATCTCATAGCAAACTTGATATCAAACAAGGATTGAATAAGCAGCAAAGAGATGGTAATGGTTTAAAGGAAAGTGTGCTCAAGAGACAGCCATCTCCATGTAGTGACAGGCAGCAATCCTTGGCTAATAGCAGAAGTGCCTTGAAGCCACAGGAGGAATTGACAGATGGTCAAAGTCCCAAGGAAGACAGCTCAGAATGCCATAGTTGTGCTAAGAAGCTTGAACCAGATGAATCTTGGGATGATGTAGAAGATGGCCCAGCACAGCTTGAGGACGAAGATTACGGTGGAGAAAGCAACGACTATGATAAGAGTGAAAATCAGGACAGGGATGAGATGGCATGGAGACAAGAAGAGGAAGAAGACAGTGTCCAGAGCATCGACGAGGAGGATGGGACAGTGAGAGCTAATGTGGAGAAGGAGCAGGATGCAGGTTTGGATACAGAGATGAGTGAACACGCAGATGCTGGAGGGGATGAAATGTCCAATGACACACATCAGGGAGAAACAGAGGAAGATGATGATGTTGGATGCGAGGAAGAGGAGGACATCATTACAGTTGAAGACAGAGATGAGGATGCTGTTGAAGACACACGTCATTCCACAATGGTGAGTCCTCTAATGTTTAAGTCCCAGCAGAAGTAATGTATACTGTACATGTATGCAAACTGGGCATGCCGAGCATTACTTGAAAAAGTAATAGCGTTAGTTTGATTGCATGTTAAATTATTGTGTTTACATGTTTAGGCATTTTGAATACTTGTGCGCTGTTTGTGTGATGTGAAATAGTTGTGTGCAAACCTGAGTTGAAAACAAATCTTCTTTTAGATGTTCATGAATGAGTGGGTCTGTTTCACTCAGTTTGGTACTGAGAACAACACAATGGAAGGGTGCACTTCCAAAGAATTTGAAACCTTAAATGGGTGAAAATGAGAGTAGCACTGGCAGTCATCTACAAAACACCTAATTGTTCTGCAGGTGGATAGTGCGGATTAGTGCCATTCTCATTTCCACTTTGTGTTGCCCAGACACCAAACCAAGAATTACGAGGCCATAAGATGTGATTTGAATGAAGTAGTATGGTTTGATTAACCTGAACTTTGGGATCTAAACATTGTATGAGGAGAGTATTTAGAGGAAATATCCCTTGCGGAAAACTAATTTGTTTCTGTGAAAATAAAGGCAATTCAGAGGGGAAAAAACTAAGTATGTGGTAAAAGTATTGGGGAAATGTTTGTCAAATATTGCAGACTATTATCAGAGATAAGGATATTGGCCCAAGGGAGAACAGGAGGAACTAGATGGACCAACCTTACATGTATCGGCTCTTATTTTTGTGATTATCTTCTGTTGCTCCATAGGTTGGCGTGGAATGTCCCTTGTGCAGTGTTGACTATCCCATCGACCAAATTGAAGCCCACGCTTCTGCATGCTATGGACCCATATCGCCCACACAGGAAGGTACATTTTTTTTGTTCAGTGTCAGAGATCCTGTCCTCTTTTAATACTGAAAAAATGGCCTTTTTATTTGATGTTTCATTGTTTCATTGAAAGCCACCTCAGCATCTAATCCTTAACCAGTTAATGCTGAGATTTCCTTCCCCTCAAAAGCTGCTGGGGGAGGGTTATTTTTTTCTCAAATTATGTCTGGCACCCATAAAAATATGTAGGGTTGTACATGAACAACTTTTGAGTCAAGGCATCGGTAGTTTCATTCTTTTCCCCCTGAGTTCTTCTGTTCAGCTGTTTTTCAACTGCCTTGGTGAAAATTGTGGCATCTGTCCAGAAGTGAACCGGTTCACTTGCGAAAGGTCCGTAGCATACAGTATATAGGCGTCACCATGGCCATGTGTATTGTTCGCCAGTGGTTTTGATACAAAGGATTTAGTAGTTGGGATTTTGTATCCTCATCTCTTTTGTAAGTGTGGTATCGCTCCCAACAGTGGCACATCGGCTTACCCAAACAAGGTCTTTAAAGGTAGTGGACACCATTGTTTTTTGGTCATAATTTCACAAGATTTGCTGATTATAGTGTATTATATTCACAGCAACTTACATTCCACTCACTTGTTTTATGTTTGAGTCAACTGCTTTGTGAAAAATCGAGAAAAACAGCACGGCATTTTCAACCCTTAAATCGAAAGTCTTGTGTTTTATCTTGCGTACAATCTATGGATTATGAGTTCGTAGTACAAGCGAACAACATCCACAGGGTCAGGGTTGGAAATCGGCAAGACAGGTTCTCATTCCCTTAAAAAGGAGCAGTTTTCAACGGCTGTAGAAGTAATCAGTGAATTTACCTTGGAGTAATGCGCCGCCTCGACAATGTAGCAGTGCAGATTCATGAAAAAACTTCATCCAGGAACACAGCAGTCGATTCGTGTCCGTATTATCGAAACGAGTAGGCCTATATTATAATGTGCATGTGATTGTGCTTATGACCACACTTTCATGTCAGTTTACACGTCGATGAAAACTCCATTCTCAGTTGATTCATTAATAACTATAAGCCAAAAAGAATTATGTCTTCAGACAAGGGAGGTTTAACTTGTGGAAATCATACTTTGTGTAGACGAAAATCATCATGCTCGGAAACAGCTGCCATATTGAATTTAACCGATATGCCCTAGGGGTGATTTTGAATTTGCAAAGTTTTCCCGGTTAAAAAACCTTTCCTTTAATAAAATTTAACTTCACACTGATCCAATTTATTTTCTACTTTACGCCTAACACTTAGGTTTTTACAATCTCGGTTTACAGTGCTTTTGGTGAATGTATGTTGGTATGTTTTTAGCTGCTTTTACATTTAGATTTATCCGTTCATTACTGGAGACTCCCACAACATCTGCAAACACTACATATAAGAAAATTGGCGCTTGTTAAAGAATGTGATGTGCGAATGAGTGAATGCCTACTCACATCCTTGGTGAAACAAATTAGGAAAATTGTGTGTGTTTACATGTCATCCAGCGATGAGTTGTTAAAACTAAAAAGGGACCAATTTCTCACAATTTCATTCTAACAGAGGCTCTATACTTCATAAAGACCATAAGTATTAAGGAGTAAGGACAGCAAAAGGTACATTTAAACTGGAGGAGAAATTTGCTTAACGTAGTGACAAAACAGGGAAAATTTCTGTGCACGCTTAACCATAAGCACAACCACACCATGCACTGCCATGAAATAGTGCTTGCAGTTAGTGGACTTTACTGCTATAGTAAGCATGACTTTTCTGCTAACTACATGTATACAGCAGCGCCCTGAGAAGAGGCCCTGCTTGTGACATTTGATCTAAAAATCTTTGAAAATAGTAGAACCAGTTTTGGACAGAGCTTATGTGGTGGAAAAATGTCAACTGTACATTTTCACCATGTTTATGGTTTTCCAAGATTGCATTAGATTTGTTCCATCTTATCTGCTTCCCATTGGTGTTTACCACATCCATGGGAGAAACACACTAAGGAAAATGGACTAAATTCACTTTAAAGGATTTTTAAGAAACACCCAGTAACAGCTTACTGAGTTCGAAGAGTTGTAGGCTTTCATCTTTTACTCGTTCACCGTTACAGTGAGAGTTATCCCCATCAGTGCAGTAGTTATCACAACCATGTATGTAGTGGTGTTCAGAAAAATCCATGTTTTGTTTTGTTTTAATTATCAGGAATGCCAGTGTCGTTCATCTGTTGATAGGTGAAACATAAAATAAATGACAGAAGTAAAAGCGAGCACACATTGACAGTCGTGGCCAGTTTGTCAACATATATAAAGATTTAAAAATGGCAGTGATTAGTTCTCCCCATTTTATTCTGTTAGAAAGTTTTTATGAAAAGAACCGCTTCCACATTCATGTTTCTTAAGGGCAGTTGAGTGCTACTCTGTGACTTCAGTTTTTCATGTGCCATCTGCAAACAGGTTTCTGTTTCTTTTCATAGTTTTTAAGCATTGCATTGTAAAATCTCCATCAAGAAAAGTGGACACTTGCAAGCCAACCCTCTCCATTTTGGCTCGAGATAGTTGGGTAAAAAGAAAATTAGAATAAGATGTTTGTCCCACAATTTCCAATTGCAAGTTTCTCCAGGCTGTTAGCTGGCATGACTGATGCAGTAATGCTTCTGTTTAATACCACCAAACTATACATTTGTGTATTTGGTTTCCTTTGAATAACATTGACATTTGAAGTAGCCATGGTTACTGTACTTCATGACTCTCAGCAGGCTGGCATGTACATGTAGCTCATGTACACGTACATCATCATTACTTACGTCAGTAATGTTCTTGAACTGTTTTGTTGTGCAGCTTACAGTGTACATACATACATGTAAGTGCCAAAGATGTTACACACATACTGTTACAGTCAAACCTTGTTAAATAAGAGATGATATAAGATTCTTCTTATAACAAGGAAAATTTTAGGTCCCAGCCCTTCGTTTTTCATTGTTTTTATTCCTGGTTATACAAGCTTCCTGTTATAAAAAGGTAACTTGGTAAGTCTGAAGGACCTCTTATTTACGAATTTCAGCTGTACATATACATGTACAGACCTTGCATCCTCATTAATTCAGGTTAATTGCTCCTGTGTTCTTGACAATCGCTCTTTCATTCTCCCTCAAGACTAATCCTTGAATAAAAAAAAGTTTTCATGCACATGTAATTGTACTTATGACTTGTAGTGTGCACTTAAGATAAAATTACAGATATAAAATTTTGTTCTTTTTTTTTTCAATGTGGTAAAAATCTGGCAGTTTGTTGTCAGTAGTGTAATGGGAGTATGCATGTGGGAGGATAAGGGGAAAGGTGGAAATCAAAAATAAAAGAGGAGGAAAAAGGAAAAAAAACACCCCCAAAACAGGAGGGAAGTGAATTAAAATCAACAATTTGCTTGAAAATGCCTTGAGCCAAATGGACTCCCTGCCACCATTGCCGGTTTGTCAGTTTGATGATGATGAACCCCCCTTCAAAATTGTGGTAACACCTGTGGTACATGTATGTCAGAACTCTGCGTATGGTCAAGAATGTCAGATTGGGGGTTAGGGTGAATTGTCGTGGGAGTTAAATGTTGTAGTCACATGTAAAAAGTCTGTTCTACATGTATTTGAAGCATTCAATTAGAACCTTCATTCACACGCTGTACTTTCTGTACTTGTCTCACAGGAGAAAGAGTTGGAGGGCAGAAACCTGTTACAGACACAAGAGGAGCTTCGCCTACAAATAATGGTGGTGAAGGGTCAGCAGGACCGCCCAGAGCTGCGGGTCACAGGTCAGTACTTCCGTCTGTGATTGCCGTGAGTTTTTCTGTTCTATTGATGAAATACTGCTGGCAAGGAATTTGATCACTCAGTAATTTACAAAGAAGACAGAAGAGCAGGCCAAGTGCATATAAACTTGTGTTTGAACCAGTGGAGATGGAAGTAGACAGCTCAGTTGGTAGGTAGTGTAGTCCTGAAATTGACAGTTTAAATGCTGTTCACTTTTTTCATTGACAAAATGCATGCTTGGTAACTTGCGGTATTTGGCCAAAGAGAAAACTAGCTCAGCAAATTTGAAAGGGGAAAAAACGTGCAGTTTTGTAGATTTGGAAGAGGCTTGGTGAGAAGGCAAATCGGTCCCTGGAGCACATGTGGTTTGGAAGAACCCAAGCAATGGAGAAATGTGGCTTTCAGAATAAGGTCACTGCATGAATTTCATGGCTGTGGCTTGAAATGACACACGATTCTATGGCACTAGCTGCAACCACTTCTCATGGACTTGTGTAATTTCCAGGGGTGAGATTTGTCCAGATTTTTTCAGGATTTCCGAATTTGGGGGAAAACGTATTCAGGATTTATTGATTTTTCTATTTGGCATGGTGTTGCCAGAACTAGAAGTACATGTTGCTTTGATTGATCAAAATGGCTCTTTATTCCCTTTAAGTGGTTGATTGTGGTGAAAAAAGACTCGAAAAATCCATGAAAATTTTTGCGGCTCGAAAGTCCGACAGAAAACGAGGCAGCAAAGGGGAAGACAAATGTTATTGAAAATCAATTGGAAAAATCAACAAGCAAGGACAACGGAGGTACACACGGTGCGATAAATTGTTGAAATGGAGGATTGACAGACAGACTTGAGAGGTATATATTGTTTGGTATTCAGTTTCCTTAAGTCTCACTCCTGAATTTCAAGCTACATGTACAGCCAAGTCATTCAGACTTTGCTAAAGAAGCTGTTGTGCCTTCTGTGGTGGTACTACACTTGCACCCATGTGATAAATGTCAAATGTTGCTCTAAAGAATGGTGACTTGAGCCATGCATAGAAATGTGCACACCTTGAATTCAATAGCACATGTGTTGTGGGTACTGTAGATATCGGCCTCTCCTTGGGGTAGAGGTTTCTGGTCATTACTTGGTTGCCTCTCCCACAATGGCATAGTTTCAGGCTATTAAATCAGTAATTAACAAAATTTCTGAGACGTGTGGGTGGATAGAAACAAACTGTGCATCTGATGATGCCCAGGGATGATGATATGGAAACGTCTCCTGAAAGATCAAAGTAAATAATCCATGATTATCAGTAAATGAACTAAAATACATGTACTGTTATGCCACAGGAGTAGTTTTCCATGAAATTCTCAATTTAATGCCATCTTCTTGCACTTAATGGCTAGACTGAATGATGTAGTGTTGCTTGTGGAAAATCTAAGATAAAAAGCTATTATTCAGTCAAGCTAAAAGCAAATTTTAACGTTTAGTCAAATGTGCTATGTTGCACGAAACCAACGAATGTCATGTCAGTGCTCGTGTGTGCTAATGGCAATTTTCCAATAATGCATTTTTAGATGCATTGTTAGAAAGGTGCTTCTTTCACTGTTTTCCTCAATATGATAGCTTGCCAGAGAAAATAATTTCACTTGAAAATTTAGTCCCATATTTCATTTCTAAACAAAGTATGCTTTTCAACAATAATTACGTCAGTTACTTTTTGGGTAATTGCCAGTGCTGGACTGTACCTTTAATTGGGAATTTTGTATTTTGCAGGGACAAAACAGCAAATGAAAAAGCTAATTCAAGAATCGTGAAGGGAGTAGCTGCCAGAATTGTTCAGGAACGTAAGTGTGGACTTGATTTTGAGTTGGTCCCTGGCCAAGAAGTGCATGTTAGTGTAAATAGTGTTATGCGGCCATTTGGGCATTCATGAGGGTGAGTGAACAACATGCACATGAGATTACAGTGGCCTGTGCACACAAACGGTTGAATATGCTAGAGCTGTAAAGTCACAAGTCAAATCACGAGTCAGGAATCACGCTGAAGTAATTTGGGATGAACTGTGACAAAGTAGGGTCAAAGTGACAAAGTGGGGGGGCCAAGGGGGGCGCTTACCTCATTGCTGTTAAACATAAAATGGAAAACAAACAGAACAAAGAAGAGCAAAAGAAAAAATGAGGAAAGCAGAGAAAAATAACCACTTTACAAAAAAAATACTTTTTGACTCCCAGCCTGTGTTAATGGTTTGTCAGTTTGCTGCTGATAAGTGCTTTATGTCACCCCCTTCCCCCCAAAATCATATGCACAGCAAGTAAAACCTTTACGGTAGCGTCAATGACAAAAATGTGTAAATTAAGTAATGATTGGTTGTATATGTCTAAATGAAATGGCTTTAAAATTGAAAGGTTGTCAAATAACCACCAGTCAAATTCAGTGTTCCTCATGTTACGTGTCTAATGTAGACAGTCCTTTGTTTTTGTGCAGACCAAGAGTAACTTGAGAACAGAAAAACTCATTCTTGCAGTGTAAACACTCTTCGAACAAGTTTGTGATCATGATTTCATTTTATGCCTGGTAGCCCTGACCTAACAAACTTCTTTTAAAGCTGTTTCAGCAGGGGAAATCTTTTGTCAACCTCTGCAAGTCCACACAGTGACTACAACTGTACTGTGTAGACCTCATTGGGTATAGGTCCACACAATAACACGCCCATTCACTTTTTCAAACACCTTGCCATACACTAACTTGCCATCTTCAAAACTTCTAAGTACTGTAATTTTAAATTCAACCATTCCTTTGGTCAATAGTCTTCTCGTGTATCTATATGTACTCTAACTTGTGTGGGTCTGTGTTTTGTTCCTGTAGATGACCCAAAGGGGACTATTCACCACACTCAGGACTCTTTAATGAAGAGGTAGGTTTGATTCAGGTCTTATATTTGCAGTTCTTGGTAAAGGAGAACAGCTTTGCCATATGTGTTTTGGCCCATAAATCCCCTTGCAGCTCAGATCCACTTTAAACTGAACCCATGCGTGCCTTTTTTTTGGCGGGCACAAAAATTGATAATTGTTTTCTTGAAAATGATGCATGGAACACAAATCTATTTGTTACATACACATTTTCATATTATTATATGTTGACTTGCTGACTCTTTAAGTGCTGAAATATTTTAACGTTTTGCCTACGACCAGGCAAAGTGAGTTAAGAGTTATATATGTCCATGACTACATGTACATGTATGTGTGTTTGTTTGTGGTCAGACTAGTTCCTATACTACATGACTGCCTTACTGATGCTGAATCTTTGTTGCAGCCGACGCAATAATAATCCTGACTTTTGTTTGGATGTACACCAAATACTAAATATAATGCAGACTTTGATAGCTTTCAACCGTCCCTCTCCAGCATTCTACACAAATTAATAGTTCTTGTGAAGGGATTTCTCGGTCCAATTAACCACAGGAGGGCTATTGTGAAACTCTGAAAATACATCTACATGTAGTTTGTTTTTTACTTTTCTTTGGAGGGTTAGTTTGTTAGTTTTATTTGTCGTAAAAAAGCATTTGCTGACATGATGCTGGTTTTCCTGTACACGAATGTGAATTTATTGTGATAGCCACTTGCATGATGATAGCACTGTTGCGATAAAAATATATTTTTTAATGATGCATTACCAGTGCTCTGAAAAAATTAAATCGTAACAAATTCTTAAATATATATGGAATTAATTTTCAAGCTAACCAGACACGCATTACTTTGCTCATTCGGTCGAAATGTTGCTTTACTAAGTTGAAAGCTTTAGATCATTTGTATATGAAACTTAATCAATGCTTTACTTACCTGTTGGGCTGTTGTAGTACTTGATATGGGTTTCCAAAATGTTCAAATTCCAGTGGTAGAAGTAAAAGAGTTGATTGTGTGAAACGTCCCATTTTTAATTCCATGCCCAGGTCAGACCCAGACCTGGATCTTGATGACGACAGCAGTGAGAGCTTCTCAGAGTCAGCAGACCAACTGGACGCCAGCCTCCTGCAGTTGGTCGAGGACAACAAGCTCCAGCTTCGCGAGAGGAAGAGAGTTAGGGTACCAGATCGGCCGGCAAAACGGCCAAAACTGGACACTGCAGGGAAGAGGTGCTTGCGACAAGCTGAATGCCTAGTGCATGAGAGATAAAATATAGTAAAGGGGGCCAGTCATGTTAAGTGTTTCCATTGTGGTTTCTGCAAGTGATTTACCACCTGGAAACATTTTCAGTGCAGTTGATCTTTTTAAGTTCTTACAGTCATTTGCAAAAGTTTAGGACCACTTGGAATTTTGCTGATATTTCTGTCACTGGGTCTGCATTGAAAATAAACATAAGTTGCCATAATTGATTGGTTTAATTTCTTTTCAGGTTAATGCATTTTGTATGGGTGGTCCTAAACTTTTGCAAATGACTTTACAAAGTTGTTTTTTCCATTTTGCTGTAAAAGTGTACAAAATTGACTCAACAAAATGTGTCTGCCATCATTTTCAGACATGCAACTTTTCCTCTGATCAGCTGATTCCCTTGATTTTCACTTCATCTCACCCATGGCTTTGAAAATTTAAAAATACTGTATAAATTGAATAAATAAATTAGTGAATATTGGAATTTCCTTGTTTCTTGTCAAAATCCAAGTTGCATGCCTGCATTTTTGACATTAAGATAGACAGTGATATTTCAAACCTGATGCACATGAAGAACAAATCTGCACTGCCAAAACTGAAATCTTTACTGGCCCTTTTTACTATTTGTATATATTTGTATATGATGAGAAGCCATTGTGTATGGTTATCTAAGGGCCTGTTTGTTTCCCATGGATCTGGATCTCAATCAGTAGTCGCAACACCGGTTCCCTCCATCCATTAGGCAGATTTTGATGTCAGTGAACCAGTGATGGATCACTAATTGAGATCTTGAGCCCCAAAACAAACAGGCCCTGAGTGTGTCTCCAAACCCTAGTTGTGTTCTGATTGGCATTTGTTATGATTCTTCACATGTGCACAAGAATCAATGCATCTTTCAAGCATTTTATGATTACTTGAAGCTCTTCATTCCTCCAGAATCCTTTTAAATATTTCTCTTTGCTGCACTAGGAAAGTGGTTAGCGCCCATCGTACTGTAAGGCCAATTCGTGTATGAACTGACCTTAATGCTGGGGCCAATTTCATAGAGCTGCTTAAGCACAAAATTTGCTTAAGCGTGAGAAAACCTTGCTTGATAAATCAGGTAACCAGCCAAAACTCCATGTGATGTATATTGTTTTGGGATTGTATTTAGTTGTTTTTTGGTTAGCATGACAAACGGATAGAGTTTTAGCTGGTAACCTGTGTTTTACTAAGCAAAGTATTTTCCCGCTGAAGCAAATTTTGTGCTTAAGCAGCTCTATGAAATTGGCCCCAGAAGTACATTGTATTCAGTTTTGGGCTCCATTTTTATTCAACCTACTTGGCAAAAGTCATTGATACCAGCTTTGGGTCATTGCCTAGAAAAAGTGTGAACTGCATGTGTGGGCTGTGAGGACATCAGTCTCAATTCCAGGTGTCAAGGATTATTTGGTCACTGTAGTAGAGCACTGTTCCACGTGTTTTGGGACTCGCTACGCTATTAACCAGCACGCTGGCCATATTAAAAAGAGGGTGCATTCTGCATGATCCGACATCAAGCAATGGGGTCTTGAGCAAAGACTAAATGATTGACAAAGCCATGAAATCTTACAGAGGGCACAGAAAAGGTATAAATCGTCTAAGATTTTGCTCCAGGTGTAGATTGGCCAATTTTGATGTCTGGAATGCCCCACATTCTCGTGGACCAATCAAGGTTCTGATTTCGGAGCCAAATCGCTAAGCTACAGTACTACCATGACAACAGTATTATACTGGGTGTCTGTGCATGGCTTTTGATTTTTTCCCCAGATTTCTTTAAAGGATTTAACCTTTATTTATGATCCATTTATGGCAAAATGTAAATAATGTGGACCCTTCAAAGGAGCGCAAAAAAGGTTAAGGGCAACTATAAAGGTTGGGGGATGGGCCTACAGAGGAAAAAACAGCAAAAGACGTGCTGTATGACCAGCGTGAACATTTTAAGAAGTCAGTGAGACCGTGACAGTCGTTACCAAGACCAGACAGTTTGCAAGATCAGAGAAAGCCAGCGGTGTCAAGATTCAGTTCATGAAAGGAGAGTCGGCGATTTATTGGGCTTAACACTGTAACTTCTTTGCCTTTGAGTTTCTCTTGAGCAGCCCGTATCAAGTACAATTCTAGGAGAAAACACAAATGTTCTTCTTTCACCTCGGAGAAGACATTGTCTATAACAATTACTATTTTATTATAATTTATAGCTTCATTTTTTTTTCATTGTATCGGCCTTTTTGATATATCAATGTCATTGTTTAAAGTGATATAATTTATATCAATATCAAAGCAAAATCAGATATTATCAATATATCGATGGACCTCAATATACAACTACATCAAAGGCTGCTAAGTATGCAGTCAGTTACTGTGAAATTGAAGTGGCTTTGTGTGGGCTTCTTTTCCAGTAGAGATGAGACCAGCAGGAGTAAGGAAGAGACAGAAGTGTGCTTCATCTGTAATCAGCAAATTCCCAAGACGGTCTATGCTGAGCATGTGCAGGAGGAGATTGACCGTGTTGAGGCAGAGAACCATACAGAAGACTCGGCAGTCCCACTTGGACGTGCCCTGCGGCGCAGGACGATAGCCTCATCTAGAGCGGCTGCTGGTGGAGAGTCTAGCCGGGAGGCCGAGTAATGATTGCCTACATCTATCTTGCTTGTATGAAGTGATTGCAGTGTCTTATAGTTCTCTTAACCTGAACAGTCCTCAATCCTTCACCTGTTGGAGGATTGAGGACTGTTAGGGTTAAAGATCGTCTGCTCTGCAGCGTGAGATGGATAAATCTTCTTTGGTTCAGATGTAGGACTGTTTTAGGGACTAGTCGTGTCCTTCCTGGCTTTGGAGGTTATTTTTGCACAATATTTTGGATAAGGTCTTGCAGTTATTCTTACAGCCGTCTTGTAGGCCAGTGCTTTTGTTCCATGGGTTATGCACAAAGGAGGTGTCCCTGTGGAACAAAAGAATTGCCCTGCAAGATGGCTGTGACCCGAAGCCTCTGTTAACACCATGGGTGTAAGAAAAAATTATGTGTCTCGAGATCAGAGATGTCATGTAAATATTGACTGCTTAAAGTGGTATAACTAGCCTCAAAGCGATCCTCTGTATGTTATATCGTGGAGGAAGGACACAGAAGGAGTTTGAACTGCCTGGGCTATAACATCTGGCCAATTACCGCTCTCTGGCATGCCTGGTGTGTCCATAGCCAGAGCGCAGCGAGCACTTGCTACGCACCATCTGTTTCACAACCATAAGCCCCCTTTGTGCCCCATGATCATGGCCATAATTTTCTGCTGATAATCCGCATCCTTAAAATGTTATGTACTGCAACATTATCAAATGATCTGACGACATCATCAAATTTAATGCTTGAGCAGTTGCTTGTATTAGGCTGTGTACCTGAAGTGTTCATGTGCAGTTATTGCCCTTATCAATTGCTTTCTTCTGGACTTATTTTGGGAATAATAGCCAAGTTGTTTTTAAGATTTTGTGTTTTATTTAAATCATTTTTATCATGGAATTTACCCAAAAAGGTATTTTAAGAGATCTCATGATCACTGTATGTGATGAAGCAGCACATTTTATTTTTCGTGAGCTTAACTGTCCTGCAGTGATCAACATGTTGTTGGCCAGTCTTAGCCAAATTCGTACATTTAAAAACATGTTTTGGAGTGAGAAAATAAAATTACAAACATTGCATGGATAATGGAAAAGTGCATCAAAATTTAAAAAACAAATTGTTCAAGTCAGCAAAAGTAAATCTTGTATTAGATAATTTTTCTTTTTATTTCCAGGTCACCGTGATAAGTTGTAGTTAATTGGAAAGAAAACACCACAGATTTTGCTATGATATTAGTGGCCCCACTTGTCCGGCTAAGCTGCAGGCAGTAATCAGGTATTTGGGGAATGTTTACTATTGTTCGTCTGACCGGGCAGCGATGATCATCGAGCACTAACC
>NW_019091425.1:793720-812985 GCF_001949145.1 Acanthaster planci
GTTGTAACTCCGTCTGTGTCCTTCCGTGGTTAATTGGTTATATTTTCCTCAGGCAAAGTCACAGTAAAATGGAACACTCAGCATATAAGCAGTTAATTTTTCAATTAATAACCACATTTGCTGCAGATTCTGCACAGTTTTAGAGAGATGCTGAATAAATTGTAAACTCATTAAAATACATCTCTATTTCATTTTGAAATGAACTGAAAAGAAACCTGTACATTTCCAAGCTTCCCTTCTATGACAGTGTTCCCACCCATTGCAACTTTTTAATGCGCACACTGCACAGGAGGATGTGCATAGGAAGACGTGTAGAATTCCAGTTGCTAACGGTGTACCACTTTTAGACTGTTGTCCCATAATATTTGGAAAAACGTGGTAAAAGACAGCAAGTACCATGTGAAGTACTCTTGGTCAACTTCGGTTGAGCTGCTGTTAAGTCAGATACAGTAGACCATAAAATTGTTAGGTCACATGGAAGATTAAGTCACTCTCTATTGAGGGATGAAGACACATCCCCACATGTTGCAGGCAGAATATCTTGAAATAGACACACCTCCACTTAAATATAGTCATTCCTTGTTGCAAGCATTCTTGTTTACTGCTTGTGAGGGCTATTTCAGGCATGTCTAAAGCTGTAGTTGTAAGAGTGCATTTTCTGTGTTTTCCACATGGGACCCAAACAAACAACAGTGACCTCAATGTTTTGGTGTCACAGCCTACCCGGGTGGTAATCAATAGCTGTTTCATAAAACCCTGTGCATAGATTCTGCTCTTTAGGAGATCTGACCCTGTTCATTTCAGTGAAAAACCTATGCTTGGTTACTACTGTCATATTTGAAGTTTTAGGGTTTCTACTCTCAGTATATTTGTTCAAGAGCCTGTTAAAGTCAGAACCGTCCACTGTAGTCGATTTCCCAAGTACAGTTTGTCTACTGCTTTACTTCCAATTTAACATGCAAGCCACTTGTGCATTCATAACTATTTGTCTCGATAATTAGAGAAAGGTGCGTGCTCCATTCATTTGCACATTGCGTCCTGGTTCAAAACATCGCACTAAAGTACTCTAGAGTACTTTGGTTGCTGTGGGTATAGAGCTTCTCAGGACCACAGCATAGTCTCTTTGTGCACTGCTCTTTTAAACTTGTGCAGGTGCTTTGTCAAATAATAAGGCTAAAAAAGGCCATGTGATAAGCTCTTGGCCAACCAAGAAACAGTTTCTGTACACAAAGTGTATTAAACTTGTATATACTAGCACTTGGGTACTATTGCTGATACTACAAACTAACGTGTGGGTGGTGGTATTTGATCTTTTATAGAAGTAAAGTCTTGGAAACACCTCAGTAGTGGCAGAGGTTGAGGATGAAAATCTCCCCCCCCAAAAAAAAGATCAGAAAAGAATGCTCAAAAGCCAGTATAATTGTAGTTGTGCTTTAATATTTGACTGCAGAAACTTTCCCAAATTGACTGTCGACACGAGGGTGCACATGCACTCCATGCAAACTCCTTAACAGCCCCCACTCCCTCTCCCCATGGTGTGAAATAATGACCCCCCCCCCACACGGGTGAGATTTGTCAGATCTCCAGGTTTCGGAATTTTATCATCAATGTTTTTGTGATGTCAGGATTTTTCAAACTATCTGGTTTTAAAATCTGGAATATTCCAAGTTAACACAAAACACAAGTAATGGGTATGTTATGGGGGTGCCCTTAGGCTAACACAAATGTATACCATAGATCCAAACTGCTGCGGGGTCCTCAAAACTTCTGGTAGTTGCTTCGTAGATTTTTAATTTTCACTGATCTCACCCCAGCGTGTGACCTCATCAGGCTGGTTTCAGGAGCTTATGGAGGCGCAGTGTGGAAATGGCTGAGTGGTGATCTTGTTTATAGTCTATGTAATAGGGACTGGGGGTCAACTCAAGAGGGAAAAAAACAAAAACTGGTCAGTTGTGAAGTATCAGGGAAGAAACCAGTCAAGCTAAACAAACGGGGACAGATGACTAAGGGAAAATTGGAAAACAATGAGAATGGGGATCAACTCAAGAGGGGAAAAACTGGTCAAGATGGAAAGCAGGCTGACATTCTTTGATTCAAATGATCTCCAGAGGAGGGAAGCCACTAACATTCTGTTTGTGCTTTTGGCTTTGACTAGGAATTAATTTTTTTAAACTTACACAAACAGGCTGGGAACCAAAATGCGCAGCACACCTATTTTTTTTGCTCTTGTCAACTTAATTGGTCAGAAAATGTCACTGTTGTTTCACAACGTAGTAATTCAGATGTTATGCACACCAATTACTGCGACTGTAGTCTTGGTCAGTTGTGAAGTATCAGGAGAGAAACTAGTCAAGCTAAACAAACAGGGACGGATGACTAAGGGAAAATTGGAAAACACTCAAGATAGGGCAAAACACGTCATCTTTCGGCTGAAAGCATGCTGTTTGTTGTGCCTTTTGCAGAAAGTAAAATTTCATTTAGATAAAAACTTCAAAGTCAAAGAGTAGAAATCAGGCAAAAGTTGGAATCAGAAGCAAATTGGTAATGGTAAAAAGCATCATCCTTATCAACTGAGGGTGCCATGGTTATCAGTACTACTGGGGTCTGAAATGGCAGGTCGCCATTTTTCTTCAGTGCTCTTTGGAAAGTTTGTATCTTTTGATATGTATTTGTCACACACTTGTAAAAAGTGTACATTTTGAAGTTTCCATTCTTGGAAGGTTGTTTTTCAAATGCTTGTGTCTTGGATAGCAGAAGAATGATCTGGAAACAGCACTGCGTTTTAAAGTTTGCAACATGTTGTTTGGTAGGGATATTCACAGTGGATATTTCCTGAGAGGCCATATCAGATTTCTATTTTCAGTCCAGAGAGCTTTTCCAATATTTACCACTTATGTGCCCAAACAGTCGTCAGACATTCATTTACGTTTTTGAGAGTAATCTGTCGGCATGTGAGAATTGATTGGTGTTATATGTCGTGCATGGGTTTTGCCTTTTTGGGGGAGGGGCAAGAGAATATGGGAGGCGGCAAAGCACTCAACTAAAATCTGATGAACCATTAACAGTTGGAGGGGGTAAACTTTAGGATTATTCAAATAAATTGGTGATTTCATCCTCTGTCTCTCTTTTTTCATTTCTTTTTTGCCACCTTTTCCCCCTTTTTATTGTTCCTTTTTATGAGGGAGAGGGGTGAGGGAACCAGCACCCCTACATGGTGTGGGGTTTTTGTTTATTTCCATAGTGCTCAGACTTTCTGTAGTTTCCAAATGCAAAACCTTTGTTTTTTCTGGTTTCAACCTTACAGGAATAGCATAGACCAGTCAGTCACCGCAAGTGGTATGAGCCCTGCCACCTCCTGGGATGGGGACTCACAATCATCAGATGATGATGACAGCTCGCAGACAGCACTGGAAGATGCTATCTTTAATCCCCGGGTAAGCCAATCACCAATCAAGGCCTTCCGACCAATCAGCAAGCAGCCCATGAGCTTGATTGACTTCAAGAACCAGTTCAACAGCAGTGGGGACACCAAGTGGACTGGCATCGCCGCCAGCTCTGCAAGGGGGAAAAGTGTGAGGCGTGGGCGTGGGAGAGGAGGCAGAGGGGGGAAAATGAAACAAAGCAAGAAACGCCGAAGGTTTCTGAAAAAGTAATGTTTGAATTACTTTTGAAAGTCCACTCTAAAATGAGTAGACATTTGCATATAACAAGGATTGTCTGTACAGTTCAAATCTTTTTACATTGGTGAAACTGACGGAAGTACAATCCCACTATAATTTGAAATATATGTGTGCTTTCCCCAACATTGAAAATTTCATTTTCCTGGACACTGTTTGCAGAGCCTCATGTTTGTTTATTTGTGTGTGTGGGGTGAAAATCAACCTGTTTGTTTATTGTGAATTCAGGCCCTAACTGATAATCGATATTATAACATGTAGCAAACATTTTGCACCCTAAATAATCTGATGAAACAGTTCTGTACACTTCTTATGTGTTGAAGTTACAGAGGCCTCGTGAAAATTGTGAAAAAATCTTCAGATGAGTAATCACAGATCAAGATTTCCAGTCACAGATCTTCACTTGCTGTTGTAGATGTGTGTAAATTTGGACTTCAGTTGAGTTCATAATGGCAGTTGTTGCTCTTCAAGTATTGTTTTTCTTGTAGTTATGTATGCAGTACTCTGTACTTGCAAAGACATATACTGGTATATGACATTACCGATGGAATTTTAAAAAAGCAGTTGCCCAAAAGAACAGGTCAGCGACATATTTTACCCCCAAATCATTTTTCTTTTTGAGGGGAAAAACAAGATGCTGACTATATTCAGGTTTACATAATTATGCTGAACTCTTACATGATGACAGTATTTAGTTTGACAATTTTTAAATGGATTTATGATTATGGACCAGTCTTTATGCATGTTGTTCTATTTATCAAAAATGCCAAATAAATGGAATAGTTTGCAGGAGTAACGCGTATTACGTTCATCTGTGTGATCTGGAGAGTGTAAACGCCTTCAACCGTGGACCTTTAACAATAGGGGACAGTAGGGTCCACGGTTGGAAAACGTGATGTACAAAACATTTGGGAGGTCTTCCGAAAAAGTATGGACAATCGATCGTGCGCATCGATCTCGTGTGGCAGGCTTTTTTCTACGCTGAAGAAGGGGGACTTTTCTGCCAATGACTTTTCTGCCAATTATTGAGTTTGGAATTGGGCTTGTACTTTCCTGGCTTTATGTGTGTGCCCTGGGTTCACATCCATAGGCTACCGAGTCGACCAGGCGCAGGGCTACGGTTTTGTTTGCCCGGTGCAAAGTAGCATTTTTCATTCCGGTGTGACCCATTTTGAAGATTTTAATTAGCATCCCCATGTTTGTTTAAAATGCTCGCCCCGTTGTGATACAAGTATGCTGCGCTACTGTGCTGCGCGATTGAAGTGGATTGAGCTTTCACCCCCTGCCTTTATTCGGTAGGCTTTTTCCAGGGGGGTATTATTTCGGGATTTTTCTCCCACCACTTCTCGACCACGTTCATCATCCTCTTCCTCTGTGGGGACGTGTGGTTTAGTGCATAGGGTTTGTAGCTCCCAAACATTGTTCAGGAACGTTCAGACTGGTCCGATATGAGTAGAAATGGTGAATTGAGGGTGTATTTAAATGGCAGATTCTGTTAAATTATGTACGCCTGACAGTGCTGCTTCTTAAAGTACACGCGTTTAACGTTTCGTGGGGCTTCGACTTCGCTCCCGAACGTGCACTGCAAAGTTTTTCAATTTTTGCCGTGAAATTTTATAAATATTATGAATGTAATTACGTATTTTGAAAACAAAATTATTCTGTTTTGGCGAACTTCCCAATTTGTTTTTCAATGTTTAATTAAAAGTCGAGACCAGTCTCAGAAATGGGCTTTCTCAAGCAACTTGTAGGCCTACTTCAGTCCCGCGAGCCAATGCTATGCACATGCAATTGTTACACGTTCATTGTTTTCGGGCGTGGACGCGGAGCATCGCACTGATTCTGCTCATTGTAGCGGACTCTTATTAGTCGGGGAGGGGGTACTCGTTTGTTGTTTGAAATAGCATAGAGGAAGGACACGTACAGACGGAGTTTGAACTGCCCGGGCTATAGCCAATTACAGCTTTCTGGCATGATTGGTATCTCCATAGCCAGAAGTCAGCAGTAAATGTTTGCTACACACCACCTGTTTCACAACCACAAGCCCATTTTGTACCCCAAAATCATTACTGCAATTTTCCGCTGGTAATCTGTATCCTTAAAACGTTGTGTACTGCAGTATAGGAAGTCGAATATTCATGCCATCGATGGTGCTTGGTATATGATCTGACCACAACATCCAATTTAATGCTTGCGCAATTGCTTGTATTAGGCTGTGTGCCCTAAGTATTCATTTGCAGTCATTGCCCTTGTCGGACGCTTTCTTTGGGAGTTTTTTTTTTGAATAAAAAGCCAAGTTCTTTTATAAGATACTGTGTTTTATTTGAATCATTGTTATTACGGAATTTATACAAAATGATATTTTATGAGATCTCATGATCACTCCTTGTAATGTAATAGCGCATTTTGTTTTTATGAACTTTATTGTCTTGTGGGGGTCAACATGTTGTTTGCCAGTGTTAGCCAAATTCGTACAAAGACTTTGAAAACTGACGTTTTGGAGTGACGAAATAAAATTACAAACATTGCATGGATTAAGGAAAAGTGCATCAAAATCTTTACAAAAAATATTCACGATGGCAAAAGTAAATTTAATATTAAATATTTTTTTCTTTGTATCTCCTGGTTGTAAGAAGACGGTGTGACTCCAGGAATAGCGTTCAGTTTGTGTGGTTTATTAATGGCTTGTGCTCAAGTGTTCCTACAGGGATACGGTAGCCGCATAATGCCACTCCACAACATCCCCTTTCCTTAAGATAAAGAGCTGTTGGTTTTAACTTTCGAGCCAAAAAAGCTATGGCTTTAAGCATTGTTCCAGAAACCTTTCAGTGCTTTGAATCTTCAAAACAGCTGTGTGCATTTTTTTCTCTTTTTTTGGCCAAAAAATATGAAGCCAAGCAAACAAGCTTTAAAAGGTGGTTTAGGTTTGCATATTACAACCAGGTGGGGACCCTAGAGACAGATTTAGGACTCGATAAGTCTCCTTGGTGGCTTAGAAACTCGACCGGATCGAGTGAAAGTGATTTTTTAGTTCAGTCCTGGCGGATTGTCTGTTGGGTTGGAAGGTGCTTCCTGCATCTTTGCGACTGCATTTTCCTTTATTGGGTTTGCCGACACGGTCGTTGGTGGTGTGAGCTCAGGTGCACTCACACAGGCGGCTGGTGTTGTGGGTGATTTTGGATGCTCCCGGCTGTCTCTGAGATGTATGCAGTTACGTCTGTAGGATTTGCCACCGACGTCAACGATGTAGCTACGTGGAGCGACCTTCGCTTTGATCACTTCAGGTGTCCACGGCGATCCATCAACTTTTGGTGGTGTCTTAGTGCGAACCGGCTGGCCGACGACAAGATCCGGTAGACATTTGGCTGTGCGGTCGTAGTACAGCTTAGCTGTCTGTCTTTTGGTGATGACTTGCTCCGCGACAGCTTCCACAACCTGGGGTGTGTACAAGGTGTTCTTGCAAGGGAGGAAACAACGTGTTCATGTGGACATTAGGCCCTGTACTGGGGAGCTGGACATTCCTAATGTACAGGTGTTCCTCCATTCCAGAACCCTTGAAACACACGCCTTGCATAATTCACCTTTAACCTGTTTGTCCCACGCAACCTCCACCGTCTTGGGAGGTATCACTGTTGCAGAGGTTATTTCCTTGGCAATTTTACCGTTTGACTTTTGTGTGTCATAAATGAAGTTTAAAATGTCTCTGAGCAAAGTTTCCAAAAAGGGAAATGATAATTACACTGATTATAACAGACATTCTCTAAATTCCAGTTAATATCGACATGTTAAATGAAAACCCGAATACGATGATGTTTACAAGAAGCAAACAATATTGAATGTTCGTTAAGCCACATCGACGTGTTTAATTTGGTTGCGCAGACAGTGCACGTATACGTCAGAAGGTGGTTTGTATGGTTTCTTCATGTACGACTTCCTTACATACGATCAACCAGTGACGAGCCTTTATAAGTTGAGATTCTGCAACGCATTCTGCATTCCCTTGGTTCGTCCTAAAGCTGATTCCAAGTAGTTGAAGTTAGCACTCTTGCTTAAGTTTGAAACTTGAAAACACACCTGGTTCCCTAGAGCTGGTATGCAGACGTGGAGATACAACCTCCCCATCACACGGGAGACAGTGCCGGAGTTCACTGTCCCTGATACGCGGTACTTCAGACGGTCGTACACCGTGGATGCGCGTCCCAAAGTTTCTCCTCAAAGCGCCTCGAGTCCGATGTTGTGGCCCTCCTCCAGTCCGCCGCGTCTTCACACCAAAATAAAGGCTCAATCTCTCCCAGTGCATGATACGGGAACTGGAAGGGCTGGAAGACTGATTTGTGGGTCGCGCGGCAGTTCTTTCTTGGCCGATTCACCTCTGCCCCTGTCTCCGGTAATCCGACCTCGTGAGCGGACCACTGGAAGTAACAACTGGCTGAATACTTCAATGAAGAGCCCGACGCCCATGACACAGCGTCACTCCTCCGACGATAGTGTCGCGTCTCTAAGGTCCTTGTTCGGGTCTGTCGCGGAACGCGTCAAGGGAATGCTCCCTGCAGTACCGGCAGAGTCTACGATTATGTCATGGTGGGAGACTTTGCCCAGTGTGTCCAGATCTCACCTTTGGCCAAGCTTTAATGGGCTCAGCTCTGGGACGGCCTCCCGTTCGTCGATGTTGCGTCTTGAGCTGGAGAATAGGTACGGTTTAGACAAAAGTCGATCCAAAAGTGGATTCTGTTCGTCGGCACCAAATAGAGAATCAGCAACCACGAGCAGGCCGCGCACCAAATCGGACGGCGGCATAGTGCCTCGACAAAGAAAGTTATTTCTCCCCAATTTGACCACCCCGCTTGAAGAACTGGACGATCGAGTGGAGGACGTTGGCAAAGAAACAAACCCAGAAGACTCTATCATGGTATCAGTAACTTATAAAACGAACGAGAAAAAACTTATGGTTCAAGTCCATAGTCTGACCTGCGTTCATCCCAAGAGTGGTCGCGCGAGCGACCTGGTGGTTGAACTTACTATGTACCCCGACAGGCAGCGTCGCGTCTTGAGCGCTCCTTCAAAAAACTCCACTGGTGAAACTCTCCTCGTGACAGCAGATTTTGATGGAGTGAAGTCGGTCAGTCTGGCTTCCCGAAGCCTAATGATCAGGGTTTACTCCAAGGGATTGATTCGCAAAATAGGACGGCTGCTCTATCAGGCATCTATTTCGTTCTGTGAGATGTCGCTCGCTGGAGATGCCGTTTGGGTTCCCTTGAAACCCCTAAAGGTTTGTTTCATTATACCATGAATTCCAGAAAGTATCATGATAACTCTTTCTCCCCCTGTATTCTCCTAATATTCATCCATGTACACGTATATAAATAAATATCTTCAAACGAAAATAACTCTTGTTTATCCTTTTTTGTCATTTCAAATTGCACGTGTTTGACGGATAAAATGAGTAATGTTTCATCTAACCGTACTTTCAGTTCTCAATCCCGATAAGCAGGCTTAATGATTTTTTTTCTGATCTTTCCAGGCGGTACCGTCCGTGACGGTATGCTTGTGCTACCGGCCTCACAAGAACAAATTCTTAGTCACTGTGGTCAAGGCAAAAGACCTGAAGAAGTCCACAGTAAGAAAAGGTATGAATCCTCGAGTACAGTTCCACCGTGCGCAATACCCCCACGCTGCAATGAAGCTATAGAGTACATGACAATCTACCCCACAGTTTGCCTTGAATTCCTGTCACAGCTTTCCTTTCTGCGTATTGACCATACCATACTAATTGAGAACTCCCTGGAGCGAGTGTTTTCTCCGTTTTGAACAAGCCTGAATTATCCAGGACCTCCAGTGGGTACCACGAGGCTTTCCACGTATTTTGTTGCCTGTTACATGTACAGATCGCATGACGCACAAATTAGTTTGACTGTTTTTTAAACTGCACTGAGAATGAAAAAAGCCACACCAGTTCGATGCCGAGTTAAGAGAAAGAGATGTTGATTTGTTTACATTGAAAGGGATTTTTTGTGAGAGTTTATTTTGCAATCAAGATTCATGTAGTAAACCAAACAAATTTGTTATCCCCAGATACAGTAAATGTGCTGAGATGTCAGTTGTGAAAACCCTTTTCGTCTTGTTCTTGACCTCTCAGACTCGTACGTTGAGGTGAATCTTTTCCGAGGCATTGGCGATAAAGCAAGAATGCAGACAGTCCGCACAAAGTCCTACTTCGGCGGCCGGAACCCGGTCTACAAGGAAGCATTCTCCTTTGAGCTCCCTAGCAGGGGCTTGGCCTCCGTCTACACCGAGCTGTCGTTTACTGTGCGTCGTCATAACCTTGTAAGGACCGACGAGGTTCTGGGCCGGGTGACTCTTTCCAGCGAGATGCTCCTCAGGTGGAAGAAGTCTCAGTCTTTGGCCGGTACACTGGACGAGGCTTTTAGGTATCCAGGGAAAGTCATCACTCAGACCCATTTTATTACCAACCACAAAAAGCCACGTCACCATGGGTTGTCAGAGCGAAGTTGACTGCATAATAATATCAGTCTTATAAATCAAGTTTAGACGTGAAGACGAAGTGCTGAATTATTACTAGATAATTCTTTACTTGTATATCATTTTTTAACGTGGTCTTTGTCACTCTTACACTAAGCTGTGGAATTCCATATCTGCCGTCGCCCGTCGTCCGTCGCATTTTCCTTTTTGTTGTGTCCCAATTCTGCCCGATTTACCAGTTCCAAACATGCCATTTCCGTCGTGCGTCGCCCGTCGTGCGTCGCCCATCAAATGGGTTGCATAGGACCTGCAAAAGCCGATGCAAAAGACGACGGACGACGCACGACGAGCGACGGCAGATATGGAATTCCATACTAAGCACCACATCAAAGCATTTTTAAGTATAATTATAATAATCGGACGAGTATCAGAGGTGAAATTTCTGGGGTTATCTGGAGGTGGAGATACACTGATGTTTTTTCCAACGGGGAATTAACAACTTACGAACAGCTTACGAACTGTCACAGCGGCTTGGTCAATAAAGGCTGCTTGGATTTCCAAATTTAAAAACCTAAACGGGTAGAACGGAAACTGCACGGACTACCGGGGAGTGGGTGGAAACGTTCCCTGGTGCCTGCCGTTGTTATGCAACTATTTAATTGCAATTTTGTGGCACATTTATTTCGTTCAATAAATAGTGATCATTGTCACCACAACAATATGTTTGGCCGCTCCTTATGCCTGCTGCTGATGTATCAGATCAAGGAAGTTTACGTTTAAACAAAACCTTCAAGACATCTCAATAAAGGATTAGATAGATCGTCAGCATTATATTGAGAGCACCTCTTGGTTAATCTGTTTTTTTATTTGTCTGGGTAAGACCGTTCAAANAAGGCAAGTACAAATCCCACCTGCAGTACTAGTCCCATGATTAATGCCAATAATGCTAGACTACCCCTGCCCCTTGACAAGAAAATGTCGCCTTTCTGAGAATTCAACCAAGTGGTTTTTAGAGAAAAACATTTTGAGCAAAAATGTTCAGGCCAACTTATCCACAGTCTAATTCTAATTTGCATACTGTAAAAACGTGCTGACTTGTTTTCATCAAATTCTAGAAAGAAATCTGCCAACCGATACAGATATTCCATTTTGTCCTCTCAATTTCACCTTGAAATACAGAAATACTAGACAGTGCCGTGGATAACAAATTGTTTATTAAATATATTTGTTAGGGGCAATTACCACTTGGTTTAAGTTTCAGAAAACGTGACATGTTGGTTTTTGTGGGTGTGTATGCCATGGTGGATAGACCAATGAGAACAGGTTGTCCAGCATATCCGCATTCTTTATGGGGCTAACAAGTAACGTTACTGTTTAAAAGACTTCTGTGAGCCTACCTGCAACTATTTTGGAGTATACAGCAAATTTCATCATAGGTATACCCGCCCTCAAAATAATGTTGAATCAGTTCGTCTCTTATGAAAACTATTAAGGAATCAAACATTGTAAATAATGTATTATTTACATTCCGTTCTGTGGGATATCGTGCAGGGACAGACAGAAATATTACATAGGCAATAGACATGAAGTCAGGCTGTTAACTAGTAAAGGTACGTCTAGAGTAACTAAGTTATCGAGAAAAACAATCTACCCTAACAAAAGTCTATTTTGTTAATTTATTTATGTAACAAAAATGGTGTTATTTCATATACACGTTACTTAACCGATGTCAGGATATTATTTCTTCTTTCCAGTGGAGTTCGGCGCAACTGCAAAAACGAATACATGTACATCTTCTAGTTCTATTGCTAAAATGAGAGTCAGGCATGGTGGATCGATCGAACAAGGATATGTACATGTGAAACGACCAAGGGTCTAAGTTAAAAATACCTTTGCACAATCGTGACAAAAAACCACGGACGACGCACGACGGACGACGCACGACGGATGACAGGCGACGGCAGATATGGAATTACATACTAAGCACTATATCAAAGCATTTTTGAGTATAATTATAATAATCAGACGAGTATCAGAGGTGAAATTTCTGGGAGTGGAGATACACTGCTGTTTTTTTTTCACGGGGGGAATTAACAACTTACGAACAGCTTACGAACTGTCACAGCGGCTTGGTCAATAAAGGCTGCTTGGATTTCCAAATTTAAAAACCTAAATGGGTAGAACGGGAACTGCACGGACTACCAGGGGATGGGTGGAAACGTGCCCCGGTGCCTGCTGTTGTTATGCGACTGTTTAATTGCAATTTTGTAGCACATTTATTTCGTTCAATAAATAATGATCATTGTCACCACAACAATATGTTTGGCCGCTCCTTATGCCTGCTGCCGATGTATCAGATCAAGGAAGTTTACGGTTAAACAAAACCTTCAAGACATCTCAATAAAGGATTAGATAGATCGTCAGCAATATATTGAGAGCACCTCTTGGTTAATCTGTTTTTTATTTATCTGGGTAAGACCGTTTTAANCTTTGCCTCAAACCACAATCAAAACCCCTTTCTACTAAAAGCTGGTGCGAGGACTCATCACGTATGTAATATAAAATAACTGCATATACCGGTATTCCCGTCAGCTGTCACTTGTCACTAAATCATTCCTTCTATTCAACGTAACTTCATTCGACTTGACTGGGTTCCAAACCCATTTCATATATCTCATTCCCAGTAAATAAGGAGGAAAATAATGTAGGGACGTAAACCAGTCTACTATTGCACGATACCACCACGGATGGTTCGTGGGTTGGAGCGTGGCGTTTAGTCTTGGCCCAAGACGTCAGTGATCGTTGTTTTATTTCTGTTGAATAGCGCCCTCGCACAACTAGTTTCTACTTGTACTCTCACTAACGTCTTGGGAATCTTGCAGGAATGGGGGTGCGGCAGTTGTATGCAAATGACCGATCTTCTTAAATATTTATAGCTTCCGGTTATCAAAGACGCTGCGTCTGTTTATTGTAGCGTCGGCACCGACTGGCCGGCAGAGGGCACCAGCATGGAACCACGATGGAACCGTGCAAAGGAGCTCTGCTGGTTGACCCCCGCCCGGATACCCGTAGCCTGCGGCGCCGGCGCAGTACTGAGCTTTGTTTTCTTGTTTTGGGCGGCGTTGCCAAGGACATAACAGTTCGTGTTTGGAAACTATGGAAGGGCTGGTAGCACTGTGATCAGAATATCGACAAGAATATAATATCAAATCAGTGCTCTGAAATATGTGATTGCCGAGCTTTCGGTAACTGAGTATCTTCTTCAGGGCAAGCAGATTCAGTTCTGAATGAACGCGGAAAAATCCACGTTCATTCCCTCTGGATGCAGCGTTCCAAGTTCGAAAATGACGCGCTGCTCAAATTCCTTACGCTGTACACCAGATGATGCTTTCCGCGTAATTTCGACGCTTACGTCACCGAGGGTATGTGGCGGCGCGCAAAAGTGCTGCGCAACAGTGAGACCAGGTGTTTGTTGGCGTACACTGCGCAAGTGTTCCGCGAAGCGGTCACCAAGGCGACGCTTGGCCTCTCCGATGTACAGAGAAATATGGAAGGGCTGTAGCACCGTGATCAAAATACAGTTTACCACAGCGACGACATGTAATACAATAAACCACATTACTGGTAATGCATGTATGATCCCCGCGCATTCTGTAGCTACCGGTGGGGCCGACGACCGACGGGCTGTTAACTATGTAGGGGCAGGTGTTACATCTGGGGCGCTGACAAGGGGAATTGCTGCCTGCTTTTGACGGCGAGACGGAATCCAACCGGGAACGTACAATCATGTCTCCGACAGAACGATCACGCCTAAACGCACAAATCGGGGGTTCGGCAAATAAATGGAAGCTGTGGCCGCATCATTTCCGAGTGTACGAAAATGTTTAAAAAGAATGTTACGTACAGGATGTTTTGAGGGTGGTATGTGAGTACGAGTGGGACGCGATCACGTTGCTTGGCCCCCCGGTGGGTTTCACAGCCGTTTCGCGCGGGATTGAAGATACGGCGTTGAAGGCAGCGTCATTATGCCTTCAGTATCGCTGAGGATAATCAAAATGACAGAAACTTAATTTAACTAACTGAAAGACAACAGTTTTATGGAGGCGTGTCGTTTTAGGCATATCTGAACTATGTCAATGCATAACCGTTACCCGGCTGCCTGGTTTGAAAATAAATGGAGCAGTTGAAGTTTGGGGGCAGTTGTTGAATTAGGAACACTAGCCTATGCAGGAGTATAGGATTCTACTGAAGTACATGTACTGACCTTTTCGGAAGATCGACATCTTTAGGGTTTTCTCAGACACCACAGTGACCATCAATATATTCTTGTGGGTCAAGTAGGACATACACACAGTTATTATCCCCGCTAACTGTAAAATTGAAATGCTTGAATGCTTGATTTCAATACACTGGGGTTATGTCATTTCGTTAAAAGTGGAGTTGTTCAATGAAACATGGCCAACCTGTCCTAAAATTCCCTGAGTTAATCAAAGAAAACATGTTTGATAGTCCATAAAGGCAGGCGAAGGCAAGCCTTTTCTGGAAGTATGATTTACTCTGTACGTCTTAATATTTCACAAAGTCATTTTGCACTTTTTAAAAAATATTACAGCAGACTTCAAGATGCCGTTAATAGGAGGAAGGAAGGTCCAAAACAAAAGACATTTACCAACCTTTTCATAATTGGTTGTTTTTAGTGGAACCCACGTGGCATGCTCTGTAATCGGCAGCTCCTAAAGACATGTACAGACTTGTTTTAAAAGCAATCTAGATTTGTGAATCAACCCCTTGGTGTACACACCTATTTCTAGATTTCCGGATGTCAAGTACCTCACTCCTTCGAATACTATCGTCTTGGGCTGAGTTTTTTTTAGTCTTTTGACGTTGCACCCAAAACGCGAAGCTGCTTTCTGCCCTTCACTCGGGTCAGTGTTGCCGCACATACCAGGCCTCGAGTGCGACAAGGGTTGGCGCTGGTCAAATCGTGGACTTGAACCGTCAGTTTCTTGTCGTGGGACTTGTACGATGCCAAGACCTTAACGAACGGTCATCCGGGTTTGCTTCTTCCGCGACTGCTCCATTAGGATGGCCCAGTCTGCCACCCACTTTGCAAAATCTGAGGGATCCTCATCTGTGATTGTTTGGATGTGTCTGGCTCTAGCAGTAGCACCGACAAATCGGGGTTCATTTTGGGGAGGGCATGGTGACATTCAAAGTGGCAGTGCTTCTCTAATGTATAAGCGAGAGAGTGCTGCAAACGAAGTAAGTGGGCTGTTGCCTGAGGAACAAAGAGGGGTCAGGAAAAGACGAGGAAACATATCCTCTCCCGGAGGCTGCCTGATTCTTGATAAGGGAACGCATTCTTCGGTACGAGAAATTCTCGATTGGGTCTGTTGCTGCGTACGGTATCGTCGGAACACACCCTGAGAGATCCAGACTGTTCAGAGCAGCTTCTGGTATTGGGAGAGTGAAGTCAGGCACGTTTGCTGGTGCAATAGTTACATGCAGGCCTACGTAAATGCTGCTTTGGCGCCTCCCTCACCAGTGCCCGCGGGAAGAGACATTTTCACTGCCCCTCGAAATGGCAGGATGGAGATTATCGTATTCTTCTAGTATGCTATAGCCGTATACTAGGCAACTTTACTTTTGAGCTAAATCTTGATTGGTGATTCCTTTTTGAACTAGCCACGGCGCACACATAAATCATAATTTGAGTCGCCTTCTATTAAGTCCGAAAAAACACCTTTTGCGCCTAATGATCACTCGGTCACTCACGCAGAATAACAGTATGAAGTCCAAAGTAGCCAGGTCCTTCTTGAAGAATACTTTTATCTATTTAGATTTAAAAGATTTTTCTTTCCAGGGGCGAGAAATGAAAGGAATGTGACGTCAAAAGAGGAGACCCTGTTGATGAGGCCGTGACGTTGGGGCCATCGCAACAGGCACACTTTCGTTTGATATCCTGAAGCCAGAATTTCTCCTCCATTGCAATTGTCTAGTTATAAGGACAAGGCAATTTTTGTAAAGAATGTTGCATCCCGACTCCACCTCTGTGGTTATGTACAAAGGTTATGGGGAGTCAAGAAAATTTTAGAGGGTGGCTGCAATCAATTTGTACTTATAGAGACCTTTTTATCTCTTAATTCAAAATGCTCCCGTGTGTTTCAAGTGACCTCATTTTCAACTTTTCAACATAGGCATTGTATTCACAGATTCGTTTTGATTAGAACTCAGTCGGAGCACTGAAGCTCCCCTTGCATAGTCCGTCGATGCGCCTGTCCAGGTCGACTTGGCCCTGCCGGATCTCCTCAGCTAGGTTGCCCGAAAAAATGCTTAAAGCCTCTGTGGTGGTAAGAGGCTAAAACACGCTCAGGGTTATGCATCAGTGAATCAGGGGATAACAAGGGTGGATCAATGACGACTTTGCCGGTGGCAATGCTTTGGAGATTTGGAGACTTTGGCCTACACGCACATCGAGACCGCACTGTTGTGTGATGGAGTTATAAACGTTAGGTAGCGTCGGTGGGTTGAACCGCTGGACACGCTGCTGCACGTCACGGTGGACAGCAAGCACCTTTTATCCTCATGAGGTCGACTGATCGAGTAGGCCTACATGTATTGCTTAAATTATCAACTACACAATTAGTGCATTCCACTTCTTACTCCTATCGGCCCTCCTGTGTGTGCAAGCTCATTAATGTTTTGTGATACAACAGAGTTAATTGTAATAAGTGGCTAATTTTTGTACCTCGAGTCGACGGTCATCATAGTGACTCGAGTAGGGTCTTATCATAATTTCAAGTGACTCTAGTCGAGTTGCCAAAAACCTGACTCGAGTCAGACTCGAGTCCTACAACTCTGAGAAAGAGGTGCAATCAGGAAGAACTCTTTTTGTTATACGTGTACAATCTTGTGGCATAACCAAAAGTTGCTCGTTCTCAAAAATACCCGCCAGCTTGTGGGCCTATTTTACATAGCGACGGGCAGCTTCATCAGTAGAGTAAATTTGGGGGATGATTTGCCCGGCCATGGAAATACCGGGGGTTGGGTGAGTTGGCGATATTCATGATACACATCTGCTGATGTAATATGTAGTAAACTCCTAGCCTGCAGAACCTTTATCCGGCGTATTCATGGCTTTTCAAACACTGTTCTTCCTTTTAGGTATTATTAACATGAATTTTGGTTGTTAGATAGGAAGCCCGAAAACATCATGAATATCCACGAAAAGTGTGGGATGATTCGGTGGCGCTAGAGTCCATCCTCTTCCCTTCAACCCCCCCCCCCATTCCCGGGATTTACGCCCATAAGCTGTATTCAGACCTTAGCCCGGAGTACGACCTCTGATGGGGGGGGGGGGGGACGATCTACACTGTGCATGCACTATGCGGCGCAACCAGCTTAACGCGATCTACGTAGCGCAAGAGTTTTACCGACAGATTCGAACTTTGACCTGGGGTAATAGTCCGACATTTACTAGTGACAATCAGACAATGGCAGTCGTTGTCAGGAAGCTGCTGAAGTCACGAGTTTCAGAAGTCCTGGGCCACCTGGCAAGTTCTCCAAATAAAACTGGATGCCCTAGACCGTCACAAATTGCCAGGGCCATGGCAACTAAATCGAAAGTAGACCTAACCGGTGTTTTCCCGCCAATACCCACCCCCTTTGACGAGAAGGAGAACGTAAACTACGATGAAATGTCCAAGAATCTGCAGCGGTGGAACAGCATGCCGTTGCGTGGTAGGCAGACCACCCCCACCTCATGTTATACATGGAATTACACACTGGGCATGCCGCGGGGCAGGAGCCTCAGGCTAGTTATGGTTCCACTCTTCATGCTCATTCATGTTCATGTACTGTGTATTTCCTCCCAAATTCGCTGGTATTCAAGTGCTCTTGGGAAAGAGTTCCCACATGTGGACGACACTCGATGCTAAGGTCATGCCTAGGCTATGGTATGCACAAACCTGTGAGACTTAAGTATTTCAATACTTTGTAAATGACTTCATGGCACTGGAGACTTGATCAAGTTGATGCTAAATTGAGAACAAAGCTATGCACAAGTGATGGGAATTGTTGGCCACAAAGTTGAAATCTAAACAGACCGTATGTACCCTCTTGCATGCTGGCAACGTTGCAAGAAGTTTGGGTGTTTTGAAAATGAAATACATAAACCTTATTGCAAATACTGCATGTGTGATTTTGCGCAACGGTAGAAAGGCATCGTGGGAGGGAAGAAGGGGCAATGTTTGCTCCTTTTCCTTCCCACAATGCCTTTCAACCATTGTGTAAAGTCACCTGTTCAGTATCTGTGATAAGGCTTATGTAAGCCTATACATAATTAGGCCTAGCACAAGGAATGGGAGTTGGACAAAAATTCAAACTCCAAACAGACTTCCATGCAGCTTGCTTTGCAGCTACTCAGATACAGAGTTGGAGCTCACTAACCCCTTCGCGCCGGGACGCGGCTAGAAATGTTGTAAAAATTGAGATCCTCAGCCCGCTTTTCAGCTATTATTCTCGGCCCACACTCGAGCGAACACAGTGAAAGAAGGCAGACCCTGGCTCTTGTATATAGGGTAATTGGCCTTTGTGTGTAGCCCAGAAATGAAAAGACCAAATTTGCATCATAATCACCAGTTAGCTTCACAATAGTCCCCACTTTGAAAAGAGGCAACGGGAATGTGGAAGCGTGAGTAGAGCCGCATGCCACCGAACAATCAGCCTTTTCACCGTGTAATTCAAAGCGTGCAGAGCACGCTGGGCCACAAACCGAGAATTTGCGGTTTGGCAGGTGGCCTTCGTGGCCAAGTGAGGCTGGAATTCTTGGAGTCGGCTTTCAGGAAGGAATTTCTGGCGTGAAAGGGTTAATTTAAGAATGTATTTTCATGTTCATTGTGGGTGGGCAGTCCGCCATGACTAAGTAGGCTGCTATGATATGGGATACTGCAGCATACGTGCCATATGCAGCTCATGTCTTGGCATAATCAACATGTTTTCATACTTCTCTTCAATCAAGGGCTACATTTAGCTATAAAAAATAGATATATAAATTTCTCTGAGCTGCATTGCATGGCTAATGTTTCAGCAAATTCCATCATTTTTCTC
>NW_019091425.1:827662-856293 GCF_001949145.1 Acanthaster planci
AGGGACTTTCCGGCGTGCCGTCCGAAGCGCCGAGCCTCGAGGAAGAGGGCGCCCTCGCCTTCGTCGGAGGGGCGCGGCGCCACAGAGGTTTCAACAGTCAAGTTTCCATGTTAGAAAATATGTCAGTAAATACTCAATATCTGCTGACCCCAAATGCCTAAAATTTGACAGGATGTATTCACGTTTGCACTGAATACTGGACAGATGTTGGTCTTGGGCAATCAAAATACCCCAGCGAGTTGAGTGTTTAAAATTATATCACCTTTCTTATCCACAATTAATTAAATCAGCAAGGACTTCAACACAAAATGTCTACAGTTTTCACGATGCTTGGCATAATAAATACTAGAAGTTTCTGGTGTTTACAGAGTTACAGTTACATGTATTGATATACATTCATGTATAATAATACATAGACATTCTCAAGGACAGAATGGTAGCTAATGTCTGCCTCATAGGGATTGCAAACATCAAAAAACTTCCTCTATCACTCGAGTTAAATGGATCATCAAAATCTGAACTTTGACTAGGATGTTCGTAATCCTTAAACACATTACCATGAATCGGACACTTAGCACAGAATATTTGTTAATTAACTCTAGCACTCGCTGCAATACATTTCAAAATGGACTTAAACAAGCAATTTTGACCTTTTAAAAAAAATCATCAATATCAATGAATAACTTACAGTTAATCTTCTTTTGCTTCACTTAGAGTTTTCGCCCATCGCCTGGTCCAGAACTTCTCCACACAAAAGGCCAAAAGTGGCATAAAAGGAGTGCCAAACTGGCGCAAAATTCCACACAGCACAAAATTACACTCTGAGAGCACACAGCTCAACTTGCATGTCAGCACGAAGCATCAGCTCCACTCTGGAACACAGGCAACTACGTACAGACAGGGCCTGCAGTGAATCCTACACTTCTCGTGTCTAGTGCTAGTGGTGTTCTG
Source organism: Acanthaster planci (assembly GCF_001949145.1). The sequence continues at coordinate 828,614 of NW_019091425.1, forward strand.
CTTCTGGGGCAACGCCCATGCTAAACGTATACCAGCCTAGAGACAAAGCATGCCCTGCATCCTACTATACCCGGTACATTATTCTAGCCCACTAGAGAATAGAGATAGGGCCTACATTGTCTAGCCCACTATAGTCCCAAATTCGCAATAGTCTACCTAGATGAACTATGGCCTCACTAATCCTTAAGTGCACTGAATGAAAGGAGGAAGATTCTTCAACTACTGGCTTTCCACACCTGAATCTAAATAATCTGGCTGGGGAGAACATGACTGAAATACTTTACTGTACAGCACGTGTGTTTCACCCCCATTCCACGTGTGGAAATTAACTTGTGACAAAGTTAACAAGCGATCACATTGAAACTCCTTGTATACGCTCTAGAAGGCTTAAACCGAATAAAACACCACAGAATCATGAAAGGAAATGCTACGTAAATATGAAATTTAGCCTCAAAGCGGTTGCTAAGATGATAAATTATTTCCATTTTCAATCAATCACTTGGTCTTTGTTTCCACTAAATTTCTCAATTTTAGAAGTTTTCGCAGAACAGTAAAACACAGAAAGGCCAAAATTTCAACTACACAATACAATCAGTTATATGCAGCTAGATTTTTTTGTTCGACTCTCGTGAGTTATATTTGACACTTCTGTGTTTTACGTGCATAAACCGATATCCAGCCACGTACCGTGCACGGACACTGCGGCCTGTTGCGCGTGTACATGTGCATGTACAGGTTCGTGGAATTTTTTGACCGGAGCCGGTATATTCATGTGGTTCATGCGTGTATAGTATAAATGTAAAACTGGGGATATATACCGTAAATTTCAAAATTTTCCTGGCAATTTTATAATGACAGACAGATCTCGGTTTCAATAGTAAACTTCATGTTAACTTGCTGTACTTTTATGTTCGTCTCGCAAGGCCGTAAGATTATGCGGGATGAACGGAATCCGTGCTGAGTTAGGTCGATATGAAAAAAATCTAGCGCAAAACCGTAAGCAAATTTAAAACCTTCACACCTTTCTCCACCACCGCCCACCTTTGGAAACTTAGGGAAACCTTCGAATTCTTGGTTTAGAGGCTTCAAAAATCGCATCGAAACGTAAACAAATTACCGCTTACGAAAATAGTTCTCACAAAAATCAATAGTTTTGACCACTCTGGTACTATTTCTCAATTTTATTTTCACAAAACACGCTATGAAAAGGCCTTTTCTTACCTTGAAAATGTTTTGGGCAGGAATTTTTATTTCCAGAAAGTGAAAATAAGATGTAAATTTCATGAAATGAAGCAGCTGTTTGCCTGGCACGAATTCCCATGGCCCATCACGCATGCAAATGACCCTAAAAAGGGGACATGCGCAGTTAATAATTTCCCTCTGAAACATGTCTGTACACCAAAACAAAGATGCCAGAATTCAAGAAAGCAAAGGTTTAAAAGGGAAAAAAAGAATCTACTCACGACACACATATATTCAACATCTTGGTCGATCCATATTACTTTGCCGCAAGTTGATGCCAGGTATGGTTCTAACGAACATAATTATTGACAGTCAGTACGCAGCACACTCGTACGGTTACAAGAACGGATGAGATTATTGATTACCTTGAGAGAAATCAGAATGCACGCCAACAAGTAGAACTCATCGAAATCTATGCGACCAGATCCATCCACATCCAGCATGTCGAAGACATTGTAGATGTGGGCCTTGCTCAGGTCAGTCACGGCATGCAGAAAGTTGTAGAACTGTATGTCTACCAGCCATGGACAGGGAATATTAAACATTACATTGTGCCAGCCCCACAAAATAGGGCTGTGGTGGCTCGCTTTTACAATCCTGTCTCTTATCTGTCGCCACCACAAGAGACAAGATTGTAAAAGCGAGCCAGTACAGCCCTATTTGTGGGGCTACGTGTAGGCCTACTCATTATCTTCGACTTCTTCGCCTACAAAATGATTCTCTCAATCGGTTGAACAAGTTCTCACCGTTCAAGGACATTTCGTTGTGAACGTCCAGTAACTTGAAGTATTCGAGCAGTATATTGACGTTCTTGCCCGACAGCATGCTGTACGTTTTATCCAAATGCATGCACTGTAAAATTCCCGCCTTTATTTTCATTTTCTGTGGACTTTCGTTTCAAAAGCCAAGTAACCCTGCTCAAAGAGCACGTGCGTTTGCACACATACATTTAAAACTCCTGCGCGCTTCGATAAGGCACGCGCGACGTTCTGGCAGGGAAAGCGCCATTCTCCGGCGCTTGGGAACTGGGGCAGCACCACGGACGTATACACAAAAAAACCGGACTTGCAACGCCTTTGTATGAAATAGAAGCCAACCAGCGGCCATTTTACTAAGCCGAATACAAATGCGCGGATTGGCTCGCCTCTATTGACGCCAGGGAGAACAAAGGGGGGCATTGCTGGGCAAGCTTTGTATTTGGCTCGGTAAAATGGCCGCTAGTGGATTCAATGATCTCTATAAGCTGATTAAGGGCATTGGGAGTCCAGATTTTTTATATACGTCCATGTGCAGCGCTGACAGGAATCTGTGGTATTTTCAAAGTAATACGGTTTATTCATTCAAACACTACTGTAGCTTTGAATAAGCTTCTTCCAAAAGATGCGCAAACGTCATAAATTTGAAGACTCAGGCACATTGAAATGAGAAGCAGTTACAGTTTTAGAGGTGGGAGGAAAACCCACAGAATCAAGTAGAAAACCCAATCCACATGTGGACCGAGCCGGGAATCGAACCCGGACCGCAGCGGTGGACGGCGAGGAAAGAAACACTACACCAGCCCGACTATGTAAAGGATGACTTACTAAAAAAAACCCGCTTGAGTAGCGTCCAGTGAAATTGTCCTCGGTCGCAGGAGCAAAAACTTTTTTGCAGCATTGCATTTTCATCGACGAAAAATAACTATGTCATAAAAAGAAATAAGAACGGTTCCAAGATGCAAGCAATTTAATGGTCATTAACAGGCTAATGTCACAACTACATGATACACTTAAGAAAAATGCGACCAAAACATGACAAAGCTACAACTAGCTCCAATTTTACAGAGCAAGGCAATTACTTATCAACAATTTTTGCTAGGCAAAAATATAGTCAAGAACGAGTCACGTGGAATACAAATCAGTAAGTGAATTATCTGAGGAAAAAAATGAAAGAAAAGAAAAAGAAAAAAAACTTGAAATCTGATATAAGCACCAAACTGGACATATTACTATTTGGGAACAAGAACCTATTCTTCAACAATTTCCATAAGAGGAAAACGTATGCCAATAAAAAGTTTTGAAATTTAATCGAATCACCTGTGCTTTGCCATAACAGAAAAATCTTTAGTTGTCTGTAAAAGGTCAACCTTTTCCCACAAAGAAATGTGTTCTTCACAAAACTACAATACTCAAAAGAGTGAATAAATACAACCCTTGTTTTGTCTTCATTTCTAAAAAAAATGTCACCATCCAGGAAAAATCTACGAGATTAATTTCACAAAACTTCTGGAACGTTAAAAATTTTGAATATTGACTAACATTCAACAATATTTTAACTAGAAAATTTCTGTACATTTACGTAAAGACAATGTTTCTGGCAAGGAAAACCAGTATATAAACCACAATAGAAGAGGACTGGGGATGAAACAGTGAGAAGCGAGTTGACAAGCGTTCAGGCTTTTTTTAAAATTATTTTTTCATTTTTCCCTTCCCACGTTAAAAAAAGTGTGTGAAATGTGGTTGATTTACTACTAAGTTGCTTTGGCCAATAAATCAAAATGCTGCAATTTTACAAAGCTGGACGAGAAGAAATCAGGAGAAATATTTACCACTGTTTCATTTATCACTAACTTAAAACTTAAGCAGGTGAAAAGCACTTGTTACTGTGTCTCAAGTATTGTGGAAATGGAATAGAGAACATGCTAAGGTTGGACAAATGGAATTGTGAGATCTGTTGTGATGCAAACCATGTAATTCTTATCTAAGGGCCTTTATCACTTAGGAAAGTCTTCACAAATATGTGGACATGGCTGAATCTAGTCTTGTCAGTCATCAGCACAGTACAGTTACCTTGTAGGCCATGCACTGCCTTCAGAAGTTACTGCATACAGAGGACAGGAAAGCTACTTGCCAACAGGACACGGCACATGTGAGGACATCTTCAACACAACTCAAGGATCATTTATGGCACATGTACTGTTTCGAAAGCAGTTTTGTTGATTGTGTGGGCTCATGAGGGGGTCTGGTAGTGGGTGGGCGCTTCAAGCAGGGAGAGAACGGCAGGACTCTGATTGGCTTCTGAAACAAGCGAGATATAAACACTTCTCCAGACCATTCTCCAGACGGTCATCTAAACTGATGACAGCGAATACTTGGAGCATCTAGTTCTGGGTAAGATCGTCCTCCAGAAAATCTTTCGCTTGATCTTTGGAGATGACGTCAATGTGACTGACCTGAAATACAAACAAAAAGGCCAAAGGTAACCATCCTCAAAATGGCCCATTGAAAAAATTATAATAGTTCTTACTTTCATACCTAAAGCCTGGTTTCCATATCGATGTAAGAAACGCAGAGAGCAACGCAATCAAGACGCAAACTGCAATGCAGACATATGGAAACATGCCAAAAGGAGGTGTCGCCGACAACGCAAACCAGCCTGCAAACAATCAGCAAAGTTGAGTCAGGTTCAACTTTGCCACCATGCATACCTGCCAATTTTGGAAAGTCAAAAATAGGAACACATCTGCGAGCGCGAAGTACGAAGCCCTTACGGCGTGGGATCTGGGGCCTGCTTAAGGTTCCCAGAAAATTTTGGATTCTAGATACTCCGTAGCGCAATCTGAGGTAATTCCTGGCACATTTCCCTCAGTTTTGGGAGGCAACAGTTTTTTAAAATTTGAAAAATTCCCTAGTCATTGTCAACTCTTCCCATACCTTCTCAGGTATGGAACTTGATGCTTGTGACGGCTCCCTCTCTGCATCCACATGGAATGACTGATATGTTGCCTCAAATCTTGCAGAATGCAAAAAACTCACCCTTACTTGATGTTGTTATGAATTGAAACTGCTCTTTGCATTCGTCCCTAAATCTTAGCAAGCGTTGTAGCTTCTTATCCTTCTCCATATCGCTGTACAAACTCATTAAATCCCGCAACAATTTTCTATTTGAACCGAGGTTACACCACCTAACATGCCTGATCACGACCACACGCGCGCAAAGGAAAGTAACGTTAGATGCGAGTGTCGCTACACAAAACGGCGACCGATGAGAAAAAAGCCAGTGGCGCCCTTTTTTCCCTGTACATTAGTGCCCTCTTTTGCCACAACTCTTTATGTTTTTTTATTATTTTTTTTCTATTTTGTTGGAAATCAGAATGTTCCCAGTTTTTGCTCTCTGTAAACTTAAAAACTGGGACAATTCTGATTAAATCGGAATGGTTGGCAGGTATGAACATGTCTGCGTCGAGTAGCCATGGTATCCTAACACCATGACTGTCAATGAAATGCATGAAACTGGAGTAGAGATTTGGCACCATGAAGCGGTACAGTCAATCGCAAAAAATCAGAGTTTCGGACACCATTTTGTTTCAATTTTGGGGCGGAATGACGTCATGCACCGTCTCTTTTGCTTGTGTCTGCGTCAGCATTGAAAAGAACCCACTGCATCAATGGGTCTGGAATAGGTGAAAAACAAAATACCACTTACTTTACACATTTGTGCATAAAAATTAAGCTTTTTGGGCTTTGGAATATTATTACTGTATTAACAAAAATTCCACTTCAATATGTAACTTCACTTTCATTACTATTATTTTTTTTTTTACAAAACTGGGCTTGTTATTGAGATGCATAAGTTCTGTGTTCTTTACACAGACAGCACATGAACTACTGTGTAGAAAAAAAAATAGTCACCAGAGGAATTCAGAAAATGAAATTTGTCAATGATTTGGCAATAATACATAATACTGAATAATAATTTGTCCAGCTCAGGGCCCACTTTGAACAAAGCCCAACAGCTTTAAGTGGCCACGAGAGAGTGACTTGCCACAATCAAACTTGTACAAACCTTGTTCCTGAACTTGACACCGTAGAATTTGTCTGCTGATTCAAGGAGCTCTGGCCTGAAGGTGGTGGTGATAAACTGAGCATTGCTGGCTAACTCGTGGAGCATGTCTTTAAGTAAACAATAACAGTTGCAAATGTTTTAAAAACCACTTGCAGATACATGTATTTGCAAAAGAGCCCAACTGTAGCCAGTGAGAAATGGAAAAAATGGCAGTTAGGAAAGATTTTTTAAACTCAAAATAATAAACTTGCATTTCTTTGGAGAGCAATTCCACACAAGGTGGAAATTTGGTCATGCTGTTACTCACCTCATTATTAATAACTGTAATTCATAAAAACACAAAATGTTGTACAAAAAAAGCAGAAATAAAAGCAATGGTACTACTTATCGTTACTTCCACAGCCTTTTTTTTCAAACAAAGGTTTACCTGTGATAATGTAGCTGGTAGCAGCATGACCAAATCTCCCCTTTTGCATGGAATTGCCTGCGTGTGTTACTTAAAGGCCTGTTTAATATGCCCAACAAAACATTCAGAACTTCTTATGAATATCCCTAAGAGCTCTGTTGTGAGTTTCACGAGCATCAACTAAAAAGGAATCCAGCACCCACCTGCGACCGACTTCCTGTGCTGGGCGTCTAGGGCCGAGTCGATCTCGTCAAAGAGGTAGAATGGGGCGGGATCACACTTCTGGATGGCGAAGATGAGTGTGAGTGCCACCAGCGACTTCTGGCCCCCACTCAGCTGCTGCATCTCTCTGGTCTCGCTGGTTTTGCCTGAGAACGACACCTGCAAGCAACAGCCAGTGGTGATTAGCATTGCAGTAACTCAACCAAATGCACCAGTAGACAGCCTAAACATACATTTAGGTGAGGCTTGATCATCAGAAGGATTTCAAGTCAACAAGCAATTTCAAAGATCTTCCTACTTCCTGGTCCACAATGTCCATGGGTAAAATGACTCCTGGCCGCAAAATCCTAACTTGCACTTACAGGTTCCCATTTTTGCTTTTACTCTCTACAGTCTAAAAACAATAGCAATTAAAACTGAATATTGCGTTTCCATGGCAACGTTTCACAAAATCTGTTGAGGTGCATGAAAGTCAACAAAGCAGGTATTCAGACCTTCTTACCTTAATCCCAACGCCAGTGAACTGTTCAACGAGGGGTACACCAGCTTGAGACGATTCCCCTTCCAGCTACAAAAGCAAACACAGAGACATGCTCCACATTCAGGACGATTCAACCGACTGATTCATATGGAATCATACCAGAATCACAAAACCACGGTCTTGTGGTGAGAATAATGTCTTCCAGAGTCAACAGATTTCACTTTCTGAGTAAGGACAGAAGTGTTTTCCCAAGTCTACGACTGAATGTCCTCTCACCTCTTGCGAGGACTCACTGTCTCCTTTCTTCATGACCAATGTTGCCTTGCCGGAAGGCACCAGCTTGCTGAAGACCTCGCTGAAATACTTGGAAACTTGCTTGAAGGTCAACTGGATGGCTTCGTACTTGCGCAGCTCTAGCACATTCATCAGGTCTGTGATGGACTAAGAGAGGAATCCACATCAATGATTATTTTCAATGATTTAAACTCATTAAAACTCATTCTTGTGACCGTGGATCTTGCCTGGACAGTGCAGAAACCAATGCACGGAGGGTCATGATTGATACGGAGAAATTTAATTCATGCCACATCATGTTACCTTTTGTTAATCGGTATTAACCACTCGGTACCGGGTTCCCGGTACCGGAGACCTAGGGTTTGTACGCATAGCCGAGTGCCTGAAATTGGACAAAGGAGCTGGGCCTTGTAACAAAAGACCGTACTCGGAACGAAAGACCGAGCTGCTGGGAATTGCCAACATTTTTCATCATAGAGTGCTGGCATTAGTGGAGGTAATCCGTCATTGTTTTGAAACAGTATACCGCTGTTTGTGGCTTTCAGCGCCCTTGGATCATCAGCGGGGACAAAATTGCTTCAGCACTCTAGCTATGAGCGATACAGTACTGCTGCACGCTACTCTGACTGCATTTGAAAAGACACCACTTCCATAGGTCAATTTCAGGAACAAAGGAAACTACGCAACACTGCACAAGGTGGGCTCTCTTTATTGGGTGGCAGGCCTAGCTGCAATACTTGGGCGTCAACAGAGGTTGCCTGTCAGATTAGAGTTGCTATCAGACAGTCATTCGAGTGGGTGTAAGTGTCCGGTAAATGAAGTTATGAATTTTTGAAGAATTTTGGAAGCGAAAATCCTGAAAATCACCCGCAAACTCATCCCGCATGTGCAATTCCACCCAACAGGTTGTGGTTAAAGCAAAGGTGTCATAAATATGTGTGCTGCACAGCCTGTCTTGATTCGTTCTGTTTTCTTTGATTTTTCCAAGTTGCTTGGTGTTACTGAGAGTTACTTGAGGTTGTTGGCTTGCCTTCTTTCTTGTTCCACTTTTGTTTTTTCAGATAGGTGGACTAAAAGACTTACAGCATGTCCTTTGTCCAACTCGTCCTTCCGACTGATCAGCTTCTCTTTCTGTTCAGAGAAGTTGACAAACTGATCAAGGGCCTTCTTGTTGACGTGGCTGTACTTCTTGAGCTCCGAATTGCACTGCTCTAGTTTCTTGAAGAGCTGCTTCAGGGACAGGTGGGTGTACTTCTCAAAGGCGTCACTTGGCAGCGAGCCCAGCTCGCGGATCTTGCGCATGCACTCCTCTTTCTGCAAGGCATAAAAAAAATGACAAATCAATCAAAACATTCTGATAAGATGGAATGTAAATTGTTTTGGTTGATTACTCCCTTGTCTAACAAAGTTTTCATCAGCTTATCAATCATTCTTTTACTTAATAAATACAGAATATTTCTTCTCATACATTAGCTCACCGAATACCAGCCCAACAAATGTAACCTTTTTCAGTTTCCATTACTCTGTCGATACATTTCTAGTCTTCTCCAGCTCAGAATTTTCAGGAAATTTGAACCCTTGATTAGTCTTTCACCACTACCTTCCGGGCAACCTGTTTTCGGATACATAGGCTTTATATGCAGAGCCGGGGAGCCCGGAACTGGGACAAAAGGGTTGGGCCTTATAACAAAAGACCGAGCTCAGCACAAAAGACTGAGCTGCTGGGCATTACCAACATTTTTTCGCTCTCAATAGTAGAGATAATCCAGCCTTGTTTTGAAACAGTATACCACGGTTTGAGGCATGTAGAGCGAGCGGATTACCACCGGGGACAAAAGCTCTCCACCACCTCAGCGATGAGCCACACAGCACCGCTGCACGCTAATCTGGCCCCTATTGAAAAGAGGTCAGCAGTGCACTGTGCTGGTTTTGGGAACAAAAGAATCTTACGTAACACTCCACAATGTGGGCTCTTTTTCCAAGGCTGGAGGCCTGGCTGAAATATTCATAAGTCTATGAATTTTACCTGTAAGCTTTAGAGTAGTGCTCAAAGAGTCCTTTATTTTGGTATAAACGGCCATTAAATGAAATGATGAATTTTTGAAGAATTCTGAAAATAGAAAATCTTGAAAATGACCCGGCATCTTGTCTTGCTTAAGAAAAATCCACCCGGCAGAAAGTGGTTAACATATGGCTACTTTGCCTAAAACCTTCCACTCTAAATCCTATTTTGCGCGTGAAAACAGGAATAATCTGTTTTACTTTATTGAAGTTTTTCTTGTTTAATGTTTTGATGTGTTCATTTTTGCATTTTGGTAACTCAATGGGCAACCCAATAGATTTTTGTGATGCTCTAATCTTATTTTTAATCTGGCTGCAATTCAGCTTTGGAAATCATGGACAATCTAGAATTAACTATTTCAAATCAAATCAATTCAGATTCTGGAAAAAAGGGTTAATGATAAATGTTACTTTCCATATCAGAAGTAATTGACATTACGCATAAGCCGATGAAATTCAAAGCGAGTTAACTGTTTTTGAAAGCTAAGAGTAGAAATAAAAGCAATAAAACAACAATTCATGACAAGTTAGTACCTGCCTACAGTGATAAGTAATAACAAATCTGTCATCAGGCATACCTCAGTGTTTATGCTAGATTCGGAAAAATATAAAGGGAGGCTTGCAACACACGCCAATCATAACATAGTCTGGTACCATTCTGATCAAGAGTTCATTATTATCAAACAAATTCAGAGAATAAGGTCCAAAATGGCTTCCATGTAATTGTGGTCTATACATCTAGCCAGTAACGAACTTGGCTAACCTTCTTGAGGAGTAGGCTCTGCTTGTTGGTCATCTTCTCCAGCGCCTTGGCGTCGCTGTTGATCTTGTCCCCAAACTCCCGCTCTTTGTTCTTCTTGTCCTCCAGATCGGACTGCTTGGCCAGCTGCTCCCGGTTGAGGCTCTCGATCTGGCTCTCGAAATCCTCAATGCGAGCCTTGTTGGTTTCAATGGACATCTCCGTGCCTTGCAGCTCGGCCTGGCAGGTCTCCAGCCGCTGCTTGCGGTCTTCTACGGATATCTCTTGGAGCTCCTATGGCAATGAAACACAATCTTTGTTTAATCCTCTGGCAAGGATCAAATCCAGCAATGCACCGAGCAATGCCATCAAATTACAAAATATCAAGACTTAACAGGTAGTGAAGCTTAGATGGCCAAACAGCTGAACCAGAACATTTCTGTTTTGAGCTAAACTGATTTCTGGGGACACTGGGCATGACCTCTATCTTTGAAGACCTACACACCGATACATTGCACTTTAGTACACTAACTGCTGGCTCAGTTCCAAAGCTCTGCAAACAGGTTAAAACCGTTTTACGATTTGACCTTTTTTTTTCCAGGTTAGCCTGCTTAGCTAGCTACTGAGTTTGGAGTCTTTGGGAAACATGCGACTACATTACCATGCTGAAGGTTTCCTAAAGCTAACACAAGAGGGAGACTCACACAAACAGAAAAAGAAAAGATAAAAAATGAGAAATCTGAGCACCGATTATAAGAACGACTTCATCAAAAGAACAATGCTGGGCCACTTACAGCAACTAAGCGCTCTCGTTTCCTCATCAGATTTCCCGACAAAAGGTTCTCAATCTTGTTCTTTTCACCTTCCAGCTGTTTGTAAGAATGACAACGAAAAAACCTACTGTCTATCATCAATGTTGAGATGTGAAATAATATGAATTTGATTTCATTCAATCAAACATTAACCACCATGGATATACAGAGGTGGGATTCCACTTCATAGCTCACGTCAAGCACTGATTTTAACTCATCAATTACAAGTTATAAAGGCATTATGAAATGGCTATCCCCTTTTTTGGGGGAAAAATACTGCCACCAATATGGCCATGATCTTTTGCATTAATTGACCTCTGATCACAAGAACCTTCTAGGGCTTGTTTCAATCATATTTAACAATGCCCTCCCTCAATGGCCGAGATGATTGGGTCTGGTGGGGAAAATGACGCTGCTGAGCACTTTCGCGTCCGCAAAAGGACCGCGCATTCTAGCATAAACGAGTAGTGCGTGCTCTGCCCCACAAAGGGATGTCTTTGCTCTTGACACGGAGCCCAATGATTGCTACTAATTGCTCCTGCCTTTCTGGTTTGAATTTTCCATCGAACCCACAAGGCCTGACTGACGTACCCTGATCCTGTCAGCGAGAGCTTGTTTGTTCTGCTGGTTCAGCATCTTGATCTCATCATTTAGACTGTCTACCTCACGCTGGTCACCTACGCTCAACTGAGACATTAGATCCGTACCTGCAGGCCATGATAACACAAATACTATGTCATTCAAGAAATAACTTTGAGGTTTACCTTATCACACAATTCATGTAATTTCACCATCCAACTATCTTAATAACAGTAAGCAGTTACACAAATACATAAACAAACGTGTAGTGAGCAAATCATATAGAGAACAGAAAAATTAACAAATAAACGCGCTCTACATATAATTGTCAAAAGTAGTGACAGGTTTGTTTATGTATAGCAGCAAATGATCCAATGACGCACGTAACTTGAAAAGATATTTGAATTAAGCAGTTACATGTGTATATCCCGCCTTATCAATAATAATGGCTACAGAAGTGCAGAAAACAGAGATGCCACTAGCCTGTGCCAAAAAAATCGGAAAGTCGCACAGTGTCGGTTTTGTACGAATTAATGCATGGGTCTGTGTGCATGTACACAACATGCATCTTCATCGTGTAGTCGGCTATGAAAACAAAAAAGTCCTTTCTTCATCATCGTATTTTCAATCACTGACGACACCACTCAACGCTGTCCTTCGTATTTCGCGCCACAATATGACTAACGTAAGCACTCTATACTGATGACTGCACTCAAGATTAAGTACCCAGTCGTGCGGCGCAGGATACATGCGCATCATAGATTTGCTTCCTGTCTTTTCTTCTTTTTTATTCTTGTCAATGTTGAAAACATTGAAAGGGGAAATGCAAAAAATCAGATTTGGGGAGAAAAATACCAAAAGGTCAGATTTCCGATTAAAATCTGAAAAGTGGCATCTCTGAGAAACTGTCACTGGTTTACCCTGCAGCTACAGTTGCTCTGTTTCTTGGCGAAAGTTGAAACTGCTTACCAATTTCATCGTCCAGAGACTGGGCCGACCCCTTCATGGCTTCCAGACTGGTAATGAGACTAGAGAGGCGCCGCTCCTTAGGGGTCAGTGCCCTCTGGATGACCTGGCTCTCCTCCTTCATGATGCGCATGTCACTCTTCATCTTTTCATAGATGTCCCTGGTGAGCAGACAACAAGAGTTGGTTTTGAAAGGCATCAGCACTCAAACACACATTTTGTTTCCTGCAGAACCGATTCTTTTCCACTGCACTCATTCTCTGTCATGTGCACGTCACAGGACTGTGTCAACTGTCCATGGCCTTAAGGAAGCCGGATCAAGAGCCACATCCTGTGCATTTTCTCAAATGTTTTTAAATTGTGCCAACCTTCATTTGACATGAATCTTCTGAGAATTGGATATAATGTTCTACAAGGTGTCCATTTTGTACTCAAGATGGGAAGGCAAAAAGGGTAAAGTTTTCCCCTGACACATAACAGGCCAGCGGACTCATGTGAAAGAGTAAAAATGACTGCATAAAAATTACAAAACCCTTTGTTGTGTTGAGTTGAAACTTTACTGATAATGGACGTATTTGCATGCAGGTCAAATTTCAAAAAAAAGATTGGTCACATGACAGCAGGCAGGAGGAAATCAACTCAAATACCTGCCACTCTTTCTTTACCAAATTAAACTATATCGACTAATTATCTGACTTGTTTCATCTCTGAAAATCAACAACGCTGAGACTGTGGGCCACAGAACCTACTTGTTCTTCCTGTTCTTGGTCTCCATTTTCTGCATCTCGCTCATCAGCTGCGTCACCTCCACTTCCACCTGCTGCAGCTTTTCACGCAGCTCCTCGTACTCCTGCTCCTCCCGGCTCAGCTTCTGCCGCAGCTCCAAGATGCCACTCTGCAGCTCCAGCCGGGACTTCCGTGTGTCGTAGTAACCTCCCGTGATGGCACCACGACGACTGACCTGGTCACCTAGAAACAGGGACGAGTTGATCACAATTTTCATGATAGTTCAACATGAAAAATGATTTGTTTATATCAATAGTTAGCTTATTGCCTTTAAGAAAGATTCTGCTAGAATAAAAATGGCAGACCTCTAAAGTTTAAATTGACATATATTCACATTGTAATACACAATTGGTTTATTTTTCATCACCTAGAAACAAGGGCAAATTCCAACTAATATACACCATTTTTGTAGTATTGCTTATGAACTAAGGCAGTCTATCCATTGTCACAAAGTATTATTTATCTTACCTAAGTAATCAACAGAAATAACTCTCCAAAATCAAGGATGGTAGTGCTCAAAATATGTACTCTCAGCTCCTTTTCAGTATCAATTTATTTTGTGAACGATACCATTCAATGTTCCTGGCTCTACATCTGAAATACCTTCCAGGGTGACGCAGTCAAGATTCTGTGTTCGGGCAAACTGCGTCGCAACCTCAATGCTGCGGCAGATGAGCGTTTTGCCAAAGACGTGGTTCAGAACGGCCTTAAACTTGGGGTCATATTGGAGGTTATGTAGCATGGGCAAGGCATCCTGTGAACCAACAAAACGCTAGTATCTCAGATTTTATCTGAAGCAGGGATGATATTGACCAATGATAAAAATAGCTGAAGAGAGTTGAAAAAAGGCATATAGAAGCTGAACTGTGAAAATCTCTGATACTTCTTGACACAGCCACTGAGGAAAAAAAGCTGAAATCCGAAACAAAAAAGCTGAAATCAGTTAAAAAGCTGAGCAACCTCACCCCGCTGAAGTACAAACTCTCCAAAATCTTACGTATGACATTTTGGAAGGCTCGATGACATTCACACAGAATACAAACGGACAGCTCTTCAGTATTACTGTGATTCAGCAGCAAAGCACGATACAACATGATACACCCATTACCTTCCTATGTTTCAAATTAACTCATGGGGCAATATGGTGCTTATATATATTCGCACAGTGAGAATGCCTTGGCAGAAAGTTAAGTGTAGCAACGCATGATGCCCTGTGGGGCAAAGGTCAAACTCACAGGGGATTCTGGGTACTGGGTCTCGCGGTCCTCGAGGCGGTTGAGGGGGAAGAACGTGACCTCGCCGGGCATCTTGGACTTGTTCATCTCGGCCAGGATCTTGGTACTGATGACGTCCGTATCCACTATGTGATAGAACAGCCTGCATGATAAGTAGGCAGAATGATCAATGTAATCAGAAATTTAAATTATTCTTACGTAAAGAGGTTGTAGCAGCCAGCAGTTGATTCAGAGTATGTCACTCAATTGGAGCTATGCAGTCTGACTTTTGACACCCTTCTCTTTGTGTGAGTTGCTGCATCACCAAACTTTGCAGGAAAATTTTTGTGACAAACAGAAAAACTGTTCAAAATAACTTACTAATACACATTTCAGTGACAGCTCTGTACCTAACTAGTACTTCTTATTCTAACTTCTTAAAAGAACTGCGGGGTGACACCTATTTCAGGAAAGAACTTTCCACCAACAAAGGAATAAAAGGCAGCTTCTTCGTCATTATCGTATAAGTCGCACCTGTTTCCTGCTGTGACCTCTGTGCAGGTGTTGAAACGAGAGGCACACTGGAAGTTCTCGATAAGGACACCATGGTAACCTTCAAGCTCCCTGGTCATGCCCTTTGACCTGAAGGTATCCAAAACTCTCTTGATGCTGTCAATGCCGCGAAGTACAGCCTACAGTACAATTGGGGAGAACTTTGGATCATATAAGGACACAGCACACTTCTATTGCAGTGTAAATGTCAATAATTTCTTTGTGGGCTGGTCATATGCGACCAGACAGCACATGCTAACACTGATAATCATGGTTCTATGTCACTAAGCAAGACACTTTACAACAATTGCTTCTGTCAACACAAGATCAAAATTGTTGTTAACTACATCGATCTGCTCTAAATAGGTTGTCAAACTATCGGAGGGAACTATTTCCACTAGCGATTAAAAAAATGACAGAAAAGCTCAGAGTGGCAACGTCACAAACAGCTTGGCTTCTATGTGCGGGAACCAGTGTGTCTGTGCGTCCTATGCTGAAACTCAGTTCCAATGAAGTCTCTTCATTGCACTTTGGCAGTGATGAAACTGACCACCCATGACAAATCCATACTGCAGTTACAAATGAACCTAAGGACTTACTCCAAATCCAATCCTTTACCAACTTGCAGCCAAGACTGCCCACATGCTTCTTACTGTGTGCCTACCTTGCCTGTCATAGAGCGAAGCGTTTGTTCTTTCTTGTGTAGCTCCTCCTTCGTTGTTGCAATCTCCTGTTGAATGCTGTTCTCCTGCCGCCACAGGGAACTATGACAATGCGAGTAACATCAGAGACATCCTTTAGCTTTGTAATATTCATGAACAAGAAGCTACGGGAAACAATGCAACCCTTCATAATCTTTTTTCCGGTCAACAAGCATCAGTTTCATTGTACTCGGCGAGGTTTTCTACAATATAAGTTTGCTCCAACTTTGCACTTTCAGGTAGGTTCGGTATTGTTTGTAGATCCGTACCATAATCACATCTTAAGTCGACGGTCATTATCTGAACATTACCTGCACTATAAGCAAAACCAGTTCTGAAATTCAATTTGTCAATCAGGAAAACGGTTGAATTTAAGTGCAACAGGTCCATTCCCATACTGAACTGCTGCCTTGTCTATGATCTTTAGAAAATTGTGTTCAGTTTTTCCCAATGTGGGATCAGAAAATAAGTTTTTCCCTGATGACCCTTCAGTATGGGCTAGGGGTGGGTGGGATGAGGCTGGGGCCGATACTTGGATGGGATTGGCGTCAGTGAATTAAGGCAAGGATCAGGCTGACGCACAAACTTATAAATGAATATTCAACACAATAGCTCACGCCACTCTCCATTGGATTCTGAATTAAAAGAAAGCTGTGCAAACTCACTTCCTCTCGTTCTGAAGTTCGTCTTTGCGTTTCTTTTGGTCATAATGACTGCGGTTGGAAGAATCGACCGAATCCTTCATCTGCTCAATGTCAATGTTCAGTTTGGCCATGCGGGCCTCAAGGTCTTCGTTCTTCTTCATGTCAGAGGCAATGTCTTCCCGCTGACGAGCAATCTAAATAAAAGTAGGGGGGGGCCCAATTTAAATGCTGAACTTTTTTATTCTAAGCTTTTCTAAAGAGAACGAGAATGTTAAAAAAAGCTCTCTTAATGGTTTTACTATAGAGATCTTATGCAATTAATGTAGAGATCTTAGGCAATTATCTTTCAGTAAAATAACCTGGATCACAGTCAATCACACTGCACTCCTCCCCACAAAAAAATCATTAAAAATAAAGCTGAATGCAAAACAGGCCAGCCTCTGATTACAAAATCATTGACTCCAAGCAGCTCTTATGTGTCATGTTTGCAACACTCGGTGTGTCTGTATAGGGTAGCGAAGTGAATACATCGCACAATTATATGTGTAAAAGACACTGGTGCGAGAACAGCGTTGTGCACCAACACATGCATGTACTTCATTTATTTGTACTACACTTATGGTTCAAAATGACGTCATGGTTTGGCACTCTATGGCATATCACTCCATCGGATTGTTTGCATGTGAATTTGTCTCAGCGATGGGATTAGTTTTTTGAGCGGCACAAGAATCAAATGCACTACGGCAATGAATGTCTGATATCTACCTGTTCCTCTTTGTCCTTGATGGCTTTGTTCAGTGACTTGAGTTCTTTTCGGATCCATTTGTCTCGCTCATCACGGGTGGTGAACTGGTTTCCCCTTCCCTGCTTGGCGAACAGCTCGGTCCGTCTCTGCTCACACACCTGGAGCCTTCACGAATGAAGACAATGAAACCGTTAAAAACAAAAACCTCCATTGCAAAGACAGTAAGGAAGTGAAGATGAGTCAGCATTTCAAAGAACAGTACTGCCAATGCGGCACTAACATTGACCACCACCCTTTCAGTGTTAAATTCATGGGATTTAGGCAAATTTTGTAAGACTGAGGAAGGCACAAGCCAGCCACTACAACCAGATGCAGGGTTTAATGCCTCTTGAATGTTGAAGTGCAAAGAACGAATTTCAAGGATTTTCAGAATTTGGGAAAGTTCACTGCAAAACATGCCTGGGGAATTAAGGGTTACCTACACCCCAAACTTAACAATGAGCCAGTTCCGTATTCCAACAGAACATGCCCAAAATAAAGCGCATTCAAAGTCATTCCGGAACAGCACAAAGTTTGCCCTACTAGAGCAGCCATACACCTACTCGCAAGCATGCCTTGTTCTCGAATGACCTTACCTTTTGGAAATACTGGCACACTGAGAGTAAAGAATCACTCAGAGAAGAAACAGCTTTTCAATTTCATTCAAACAATTTGGTTCACTTTCATTTGCAAATCTGATCAATACAGGGAAGACTAGAATTCTGAGCAGGCTTTAGCACATGATGGAGGAAGCTAAAACAATGGCCTGTGAGAGTTCTAACCTGGCAGTACAGCGTTCTTCCTCTTTCTTCAGCTCCTCATATCGCGGCATAATCTGGTCCAAGTCTGTCTGTTTTTGCTGGATAGTGCTGTCAAGCTTCTCCAGCTGATCTTCAATGCGACTCTGTAGAAGTGTCAGAAAGAACTTGACGCTACTGAAGCTAAGAGTTGTCTGTCCAGCTCTGGACATGGTTTTGTCCTTATAGCACCAGAAGCAAAGTTCGCTGACTGAAATGTCTAAAAATATGGAACTCCAATCTCCATGCAACTGAAAGCTGGGTCTGCCAGTCTGCCATGAAGTTAGCATCAGCAATGTACACAACACTCGATAAGAATGAAGTGAGAAGTGTCAAAGGCATTGCCTGTAGACGTGCATACAAAACCAAGTGTCTGGTCTAATGCAATGAAAGCTAAGGCCAAATGTGCCCCAAAGCAAAGTGTCTACATGAGCTTGAAAATCACTTTAGATTTGTGGAAATTGCTTTAAAAAGGCTAGGGGGGGGGGTAAAGTCTAGTACCCTGTTTTCAATGTCTCACCTTCGCATCCATGTCACCATTGACTTCTTCCTGGAGATCTTTGACAGCTAGTTCCAGTTTGGCCCGCCGTTTGAAGAGCTCCTGCCTCTCATTCAGCAGCTGGTCACGCTCCTCATTGGCTGACCGGATGCGTCCTTTGAGCTCCCGCAGCTCTTTGTTCAATTGCTGCCAAAAAAAGAAGCAAAGAAAGGTCAATACCAAAGCATTATATACTCAAGGAAGTTTATATCCAAAATAGGTCCTTCTCAACACTGTTCAATGATTGCCAACCTGTATTCACATATTTCAGAAGAATTGAAACTTAGGTAAAATACGTCCACAAGTAAAATCTGTCATGGATACTGGAAAATAGTCAAATAGATGGAAGCTATGACAACCCTACTAAATGCATGGCCTTCCTTAATCTGTACACAAGTGAAACAGGAAACGTTAAGCCATCTATTGTTTCTGGGATACAAAAAATATATTATTTGATGTACAAACTGTATCGTTATTGTTCAACTGACATAATAACCCATATTATTTCTCCTACCTTGATTCTTTTGGAAGCTTCTTCCTGGGCATCTCGCAGTGTTTTGGTGACTTCACCGCTGTTCTCACGTTTATTGGCGAGCTGAGAAATAAAAGAAGAAAGTTATCATGTTTTTCTTTAAAAAGGCAAGCCAATGTAAACAATGATCCAATGAATTCTGTCACTGAGCTGACATTACACACTTAAGAAAAGAAGCAGACGTATTGTCAACACAAAGAAACATGGATATGTTTTGTGTACTTTTGAACAAGCATCAACACTCCATTCCAGAAAAAAAAATTAAGGTGAAAAATCCAAAAGTAGAGGCAATTTCAAGCACAAGCCTTCAAATCTTTTGATTAAAAACCTTGCTAACATGTCTTAACAGTGGCTCACTCTATCCCACACAATTTACCATAAACTCTTTGTTTATCAGAACTATTTTAAAACAAAGAATACCTCATCAAGTTTCTTCCTTGTGTCTGTCAGCTCCTGATTGTGAATTGTGTATTCCAGTGAACTAAAATAAAGACAAATTGTCAAATAAATCTCTCACATGAACCAACTTCATGTATCTGTACACTTGGCCAAAAACTCCTCCAGTAGAGGAAGAAATAAGGGAAACAGACAAAAAATCCCTTCAAAGAGGACATTTTCACATGCAACAATTGACAGTATATTCAGGCCAGATCTAATTTCTGACAGTTTCATTACTACATATACTGAAAACACGTGATAAATAATTTACATTCAGGCAAACTCTCAATTCTGATTGGTCGATCCATGGCAACAACCAGTATGATAAAAACTGTATTGCATGGTTCATATCAAACCCTGCGTAATGCATTGTTCTATAACTCAAACGCACTGTGCTATATCTACGCTAAAAGCAAAATGCACAATTGCCAAATTTACTGTAAATTCAAAGGTGGCGTGTTTGCGTGCAGAGGCCCTATAGCATCTTAACTGGGTGTCAAGTTTGCTTGAAGATAAACTCGTTAACATACTCGTGCTTCGGTCGTGGTACAAGGGACATAGATGCACGACATTATTCTGTGTTCCACTCGCACTCATGTGGTACCTAATAGTAAGCTAATCCAACAAAGTAAGTCACAACATTTGATCTGCTAAAATGAGTGGGAGTTGGATATATTTGGCTTCTTTATTGTGGTCTCACCGTCTCATCTTGTCCCACTTTTGGTATTGCTTCAGTTCTTCTTTTTCCTCTTCGAGAGTCTGGAGTCGCTCTTCAATGTACTTGAGAAGGTCTTCGATCTTCTCCCGTTTTCCCTCTGAATGAGTAACAGTGACAGAGGTGCCATTTTATGTATACATGTTAACCAGAACAAGATTACAGTCCCTTCAATGGGTTACTTTGGAAAGCTTGCAGAGGCCTTGGCTGGCAACCATTTTCTATCTAAGGGCGCTAGCAATAAATGATCTCTTTCACAAAATTCTCTGTAGGAGACAGGTGTCAAATAACTATCCTAGGTAGGTAATTTGGATTATCACGGCACATACAGAGTCTTGTGCACAAGCACATCTTCATCACGGGTCGCCAAAAGAAAACATTTCTATCCAATGAGAGCGTGATAGAGATCACTAGCATCCTTCATTTGAGATCTAGAGTTTAAGTGAAATATAGACCAGCACTCTCACACAGTCTTCACTGATATGTCCCTGTACTTCTCCAATCCACCATCTTACTATAACCATCCAAGCAGTGTACAGACTCATTATGTGAGGCAATGTATTGGCTAACTGGTAATGCAAAATGATGTGTTTACTGAGGATTCACTGCTACCACTGAAATATAATGTGACCCATAATATACAGCCTGATCGAATTTCACATAAACACTGTGGCAATAGGAGGTGTTGGAGACCCTTGGTGGCAGCAACCGTAACGATTCCAGGCCACCAGTCTGGCACGGTTTGACTGTGCGTACATTAGCTCAACTTTGATGCAAAAACAGAAAACGCCTGGTGCGCTTTGTGCCACCAAACGTCTCAACAGTCCTCGATTCATTCCATATTTTCTGTTCATGGATATTTTCCATACGGACTGTTTCTTGCACGGTGACACACATCCACACTTAACCCTAGACAGATACTGACCTGTTTCTTTCAGGATGAGCTGGCTCTCTGCCTTACGTTCATCGTAGACACGGGTGCCAGCCACCTCACGAAGGAGCTTCAGCCGCTGTGAGTCAGGTGCGGTTGCCATCTGATTGATCTATCACGAAGAGCAGAGGCAAATGCTGGTCATCAAAGAGGACTCCCATAGGCAAATAACAAAATGCCAAGTGGGGTACTTGCATTATGAATAAAAATGCATTTTAAGACCACATGTCTAGAAACTCAAGCTAGACAGGGGACTCGCAAAATATATCAATGTAAGAAAACCCAATTAACTGAAACTTTCTGAAAAAGGTTGAAAGTTATTCTTTTTTTCCTTTGGACAGAAACATCTTTGGGAAATATCGGATTTGTGGAACTGAAAAAATTAACTGATGGACATTTCAAGGCATATATTTCAGAAATTAACTTGTGCTCCAAAGATCAAAAGATATCTTTAGAATTTCCTTCAATTCACAGCTGGCTAACCTAAACTTTTCGGGAAGCTGTGTGATTTGGTTAATTGACACATTTAAGTTCAACATACCTTTCTAGTCGAATGTCAATTTTTTAAAGCATTTTTAAGTGTTTAAAAGCCAGACTTTATGTTTGGCACTTTCGCTTGTTCCAAGAAATTAGCCCCACTTCAAGAAAGCAACCCCCCAAGGAAATAACAATAAATTACTTACCTTTCCCTGCTTTACAATGTAGTAAGGATTACTCCTAGAAAATCCTGCACTCTCCAAAAGATTCATCACATCAGTTTTCCTGAAAACGTGGAAAGTGCTCATAAATTGCATGTCCAAAAATTTGCTCTTCAGTTGCTTTAACCCTAACCCTACATAATACTACAAATTACTACTTGTGGTAAAATGTAGACTGACTGCTCTCGCTTGTAAGAGGACATGACTTTATTGTTCTGTGAAGCCATAAGATACAGTAGATAAGACAATGTATCATACAGTGCTGTGGCACTATGAATGCATGGCTTTATTGTTCTCTGTACAAGTAACAATGCCAGTAACCTAGCCAGAAGAAGTAATTTGTAGCGCTAGGTCCTTCAGGCTCAGACTATTACACAGTATTTTGTAGTACTGTGTAGTGTAAGCCGAACAATATGCTTGGCGGTCAGGGTTAAGCAGTGTTTCAGTGACAGAGCACTTTCATGAGGAAAGCAACTGTCATGCACATGCACGTTAACCACTGCAGACTCACTGGAGTAAACAATACAGTCAACATCTATAGTTGCTCCTTTGAAATCGAGGTGGTTAGAAATCTGAGTAGTATACACAAATCTCCTTTGGTGTGTTATACGAACATCTGTCTCCTAAAATCATTTCAATTTTAAATCAGTGTGAGGTTATCTCCAACAAGACCAAACCTCTCGGTAATGTCTGGTATGTTTTAGAGTCATTACTAACACATTCCCAGACAGTCTGTTGCTGGTACAACCCACAAGCAAAAACAAGTCCACAGAGCTTCCTTACGTGACCATTTTCTTGTCCAAGAAATACTGATCCTTCTTTGATCCGATCACACGCCGCAGTGTCACCTCTTCCTTTTCTATCTAAAATGAAGAAACAGAATTGTACCATGTAAACACCTTCACTGTATGAGTCTGTACTCACGACTACGGACTGCATGACAAAAATGGTACTTTTTATACAAATATTTCTGAAAACGGTGCAAAAAATGAACTGCTTGGAGACACCATTACATAGGTGAATACATAAGACACAACTGATCAATATATCTTACTCAAGCCTCACTCTCTTCCAGGTACATATAGAGGCTGTTTTGGAAGGACATAACATTGTGAAGGTTAACATATGCTCATGGCTTTTCATACCTGGCAGATGTCATTTGGAACCAGCTATCTGTACACAATCGGCAAGTAGATTACCTATTTAACAGACACAATCTTCCCAACTGATAAAAACATGATTTTGCCATTTTCAATCCAACTCATATTCTTCAGCCAGACGTGCCAAAAAGTAGAAAATAAATACGGTTTTATACTGCTTCGTAAACTCAATGATAGTGGTCCAATGCTTTACCAAGGGGGGCAACTGTGCATGGTATACAGGCACATCAGTGCTCAAGATGAGCTCCAATAGAGGACTGGCTGAGGTTGACAGACACCTGAACGGTCTTACAAAAATTCTTCCACTCCCACATAAAAAATACTAAAAAAACCCCCAAACTTACTGGTATCCTGTTGTCTGAGTTGTCAAATATGATTTCCACAAATGCGGAGATGACGCGGGGCCCGGTACCCTCATGCAGTAATGACTGTCGCTGCTCAGGGCGCAGGTTGTTAAACTCGTCACTGAGCACAAACTGTATGGCTGTTGGCAGAGAAATGTAAAGACAGCTCAGACGTAAAAATGATAACAACTGGATTTGACTCATTCTTAACAAACATACAGTATGTATCACCTTAAGAAAATCCCCGGTTGACTGTTAACCTCCAAGTACTTGTTTATTGCTTCAAAGTCTGGACGGTTCTTGATACACCTCATTCCTAATCTCATAATGGTAATCCTAAACAGCAGGTAATTACTACAGAGAATAACAGCAACAGACACAGGAAATGTGCAGGAAAACCAACTCACCATAAAAAAAGTTGCTCTTGCCTGATCCATTTCGTCCAACTACAAATACAAAACCCAAATGAATTTCATCATTATCAGCTGATATCTAACTTCAAGATGTATGAAATAAATAAGAATGCCAGTTAAATTTAATTTAATTAGCAACTTTGTAGCAACTTTGTGAAATTCACAGTTGGTTTCACCTCAAAGAACTGGGTTATATTACCACAGTGGAAGAAATATATATTTTTGGCTGACCTGTCTTTAATAGAGAAATGCACAGTGTGCAAGAACAGTACTTTCACTTTTCCAAAAAATTCCTACAGGCTCAGCTCCTGAAAAAATTGCACTGCGGCGATATCAGAAGTATGTCAAGGGGGCAGATTCGCCCCCCTCCCCCGGCACTTTAAGTTTTAGAGTTTAAGTATGATAATTGATGGAGCAGCCTTTTTCATCTTGTTTAAAACTGGTCAACAATTGCAAGCCTAAGTGAGTTTGTCTCTACTTTTGCCATAACTATGAATTATGTTAATCACAATATCACTTAGCAGTACATACAACATGCCTGGGCCATGTGCATGTAAGCCTATGCCAGAACTGTTATTAAATTTGGGAATGGTGTGCTCAAAAAAGGCCAACTAACCCACAACATTATGCTTTGGACTGAAGGGCTCTATGACAGTTTGATCCCGGTAACTTCGGAATCCTTGGATGGTGACCTGCAAGTCAGAGTAGAAACAAATATGAAACTCTCAGTTAGCCATGTGGGGTAGCATGGGGCATGTGTGGGAGGGGCATGGTTAGAAAGTTGAGAAAACAAATGAGCAGGGATGAAACAAACAGGTAACAAAATACAGGCCTAGCCTTGAGGCTAGGCCTAGTATGCCGGGTATCGGTCCCATGCCACTTCGCCCCTAACCACTTCGCCCCATCCCCACTTCGCCTCATCTCCACTTCGCCTCATCTCCTCTTCGCCCCATTGATTATCGTTCATTTTATTCTTTCGTAACAGAGGCATAGGCCTAGATGCAAAAAGTAAAAACATTGACGTTTGAGTATCCAAATAACGATCGGAGAATCTAACTTTCAAAGGCCAAAACAATGATTCCGATTTCCCAACCGCCGGACCCAAATTTTTTGGCGAGACCCTAAAATTTTTATTGGCAAGTTAGGAAAAAAAAACTTTTCTTTGTGTTCCGTTGTCGTGGTAAAAACATGCACGCAAAGCTCTGGTTCCCGCCGCGCCGCGCCCGTGTAACAGAATACGTGATGGAGTTTAACAACCAGTCCATTCATGCGCAGTTACCGTACATGGGTATTTTCTGTGTTCATCAGTATAATTTTAGGCTGTTTTGCTCATCCTTAAAGCAAGCATATTTCCAAAAGATTTCCTGACCGCCAAGCTTCATCCAATTGCCTGGGTACAGCTGTCTGGATGCATCGACAATTATTACCAGAACGATGTGAACAGAATTGTGTGTGTCGCTTTGGAATAAATTTGGAGAGGATGAGAATTAACTTAGATGCTAGTCCATCCATATGCATTAATTCACCATAATGGACATGGCAGGTGACATTAATTTAATGCCGTAGAGTTTTCTATAATAACTAACTAGGCCTACCATGCCTACATCATCGGTTGTAGAACTCCCCTCTCCACCATTTTTTGAAGAGGCTTGTAACACACTCGAGAACGGACAGCAAAGTGGAAATGGGGCGAAGTGGGCTGGGGGGGAAGTGGAGATGGGGGCGAAGTGGGTTAGGGGTGAAGGGTTAGGAGCGACGTGGAAATGGGGCTAAGTAGTGAAGTGACTCGACTAAGTAATAGTAATGCCTAGCCTACATGGCCTACATGCAGAGGTAAATTTATATAAAGATAGCATGTTCACAGAGTTTGCTGTTTTGTAGACAAGTGGGCACGGTTTATGTAAGGTGTGGGCTGCATCCGAATTGTTCAGTTAAATTACGCTACCTGCACGGAATCATGTATACTGCGAGCCTATTTTGTTCATGTCGGTCGCGGTAAAACTTGTTTTAAAGCCTCCTCATCAAAAGAAAAACTAACCTGTTTTATGTACATCTTTTCTAAGCTGCAAGACCTTTCTTCTGGGACAGCCTCACAAAATTCAATCAAGGGTCTATCATAGCACAGAAATTAATAAATCGGTCATTGCAAAGCTGCAAAATGCGGGGAAAATGATCACACAACAGGGTTTTGTTGAGCACAAAACCAAAATGGCGCGCTTCTGGGTCTGGGTAACTACCATTTTTGGCAGGTACGTTTCCACAACTGAGGGATCAAAAGGATTCTGCAATTGTCTTCACAACCTCACATACTTTTTTGAACTCATAAATAATATAAAACTGGACAAAATTGTAGCATTAAAAAAAATACTACCACAAAGTATGCACATATATTTTCTTTGAATTTTGAGTGTTTTGTAAGAACACGTCACACCTCAGTTTATATTAATAGAGTCTCTTGTCAAACCACGAAAAGAAGAAAAGTAGGCTACCAGCCATTTTGTGCAACCGCTCTTCAAGTCATATGTAATGTGGTTACCAGTTTTACCATGTATACAAATCTATATATTTGCAAAAAGTGGCAATTTTGTCGAGCCGGGGGATTAGCTCAAGTGGTAGAGCGCTCGCTTAGCATGCGAGAGGCACCGGGATCGATACCCGGATTCTCCAAGTTTTTTTTCATTCATTACAAAGTAGAAAATAGTTCTTCCGTTTCTTCTCTTTATTTGGCTACCTTTTTTATTTTCCAATAGTTCTCTTGTCATAAAACCCTTACAGTTTATTGAAATATCTTTTTCTCTTACATTACTACGAAAAACACAGAGGGCCTAAGTAATAACTTACTTTTTAATAAAATCTGTCAGTCGGAGCTTGCTCAAATTTAAATTACTTTAAATCTGGATTATCGGGCCATAACGATATCTTGAAAGTCTATATAAATTAATAACAGCTTGAATTACAATGCCCCCAGTGTCTAGTCCTCTCCAGATGTAGCAAATGCTTCTATTCTTAACTTAAAATAGATGAATTTCATGGGCCAACTATAGTGGCATGTTGGTTTCAAAGGCGAAGCCCTCGCCAGATAGAGAATTGAAGAAAACGACCTAAAAGCTCAGACGATCCAGTAATGGTCGTGTATGTACATGAAAACGAAAAAGTGCCAAAAAAATCATTTTCCATGGTTACATGTTCACGTTAGGTTATCGTTCGACGGTAGCTATACGATAAAAGTCGGTAATTTGGTACACTTTTTTTATTTGGGAGCCTATCTAATCAAAAGTTGGAACTTGGAAGACGCATGTGGGGTAAACAGACTAAACAGATTTTCCGACCCCCTCCCCAATAAAAAAAATCCTGGATCCATCCCTATCAATTACTTAAATCATTATGAATTTTCAACAGCTGCACTTGAAGACTTTTTTGAAGATTCTGAGTGGGGCTTGCAGTTTTTTAAAAAGTACGATGAAATTAGAATCCAAAACTCTCAATTTAGTTTACAAAATTGGTACAAACATTTTAAATTACCCAAGACAAAGGCAAAGCGCATGCATTGCTTCCTGTCTGGATCACTTCATGCACGAGTCTATGGCTGTGGCTGCAGCCCTTTCCCATTGAGTTGTGTGTGAGTTCAGGCCTCAGCCAAGTCATTCAAGATACGGCTTTTTATGCAGCGCCGCATGTGCTTGCTGTACGTGTATGTACGGGATGACGAAAGCGCAAACATGGCGGCTTCCACAGCGAGCAAGGTGCAAGCGTTGTACTCGGAGTTAAACCGAGCTGGCCAGAATGGGGACTACCAGAGGGCTTTAA
>NW_019091425.1:859608-871984 GCF_001949145.1 Acanthaster planci
ATGCAGCTAACAAAAGTGAGTAATTTAACGAGAGTTATTTAATCTTTTGTTGAATGTGGGAGATCAGTGCATCACTTCCGATATTTTAAGAATGTAAACAGGCTGGACATGCTGAACAAGTTAACCGCATCATGGACCGTTGATATATTGGCCTACGTGCGTAACGCCTAGGCGCATGCTGCCATATGGCATTACTAGTCTTGGGCTCGTCATCCGCATTTACAGTGCACCAGTTCATACAAACATGATAAATGATCAAAAGTGCATTAGCCTAAATAATTAACTTAAAAGTATGGAATCAAAGCAGAATTACTAGCGATATGGTAAGCCCATCCTAGGCTATTTTATGAAATAATGTTCTGCCTAATTTTTTAACGGATTTTACTTTAATGGTAATGGTTCCATATATGGACACTAAATTTCCCTTGCAGTGGTCTACTACTACTAGCAATCAAAAAGTGTTAACATGTTCCATAAAGCTAAATTTAGGGGGCCGGTAAACTTCAGGACCCTCCTGTTTTTTTGTTACTTTTACTGACAAATGTGGGCCCTGAAAAAGTGTGTTATTCGGGTAATGTCTCATGTTAACTGTCGTGACCATATTTGTGTTACATTTGGAAGATTCAATCAGGAGAAAAAATGCAACTTTCTTACCTTTGTCTGTCAACATAAATGCAAGGTCAACTGGACACACAAACATGGTAGACTATGTGACCTTTGGCAATGTGCGGCTGTTCTCTTCAAAGTTCAATACTCTTGGCTCCCTAATCTGCCTTTCCCATATTTCTAACCAATCAGAGATCCACTCTCTAAGGAAACTTTCCAGCAATCAATCAGAGACACTCCACCAAGTGCATTTTACAATATCACTATGTAGACATATGCATGCATGGACTAGCTGTTATTTTCAATACTCTTACTTACCAATTGGCTCATCTTAACCAATCAGAGATTGGCTTTCTAATGAAACTTTTCTGTTACCAATCAGAACGAATCTACCAAGCATGTTTTGACATTACCACCAGTTTATTTTTAGCGGATGCTTGCATGTACCGCCTGTGTCTTTGTCGTCATTTTTACCCCATAATTACCCTCAAAAAAACCCTTCCCTCTGTTTAAAAAATTAACCCAGGAGTTTGACAAAATGATGTCATTGTTATCTGGTTAGGTGAGTCTGACAGCTTAAATATAATTCTTCCTTGTATATAGGAAAGGGGTCCAGAAGTCCACAAATGCCAAATTTAGAGGGGAAAAAATATTGAACAGTGTTGAAGCATTTATTTAGAAAACATCATTTTTCAGGCCAGTCCCATAGGTTTGTGCACAGGGCGTCGAGTGATGTCCATGTATGGAACTCTTTCCACTTCAACACTTGTGCTACAATATGTTGAGACAATTGAATGTTATCGAGGAAGGTTGGCCATTGTCCAAGATTTTGCTGTTCCTGACTGACTTTGGTTGGAATGTCAAATTAAAAGTCTTTCCCCACTGAGATCACAAACCTTCTTTCAGAGGTGTGAATCATTTCTCCTCAGAGTTGGTATTTGCAGACTCGCCCCTATATCATATATGCACTAGACATTCAGAAAACATGACATTATGGTTGTAAGACTAAAACTTACACGCGGAACAGACTTTCATTCAATATTGAAAAGTACAGGTATTTAGGGTCCAACTCCCCGACTTTAGTTCACGTCTTTCGACATAGGAATGTATGTGTGATGTCACTGACATGACAGATTTTCATTTGGAAGGTGAAATTTGCCTTTTGCTAGCAGTTATACTGAATGGTATTTTGTCTAGCACATGTGCAGTAACTGTTTTTTTTTCTGGACTTAAACATTCGTACCATGACAAATCTTCGTCTGGTTCTACTCCAACATACATGTAGTTGTTGCGACTTCATAGTCATGAGGTGGGAATCAGACCATTTTACAATTTCAGACTTTCTTCTCTTTAAAAAAATCTCCCAGAGCCATGAATCAAAAAAAGAAATTGCTAAACTCTGTGGATTCAATTTAAAATCAACAAAAGAAGAATGTTCATTCTTTATTGGGACAAAAAAACAAGGGACGATTGCTAGGAATCAGATTCAGCTGAAGCGTGTCTTGTGATCTCAAGAAGTCCATGCTATCCACTAGATCACAGAACCTACTTGAATCTGGAAGTAATTTAGTAACTTTTATAGGCTGACTCAAGTATACTTGTCAAAGAGGGCTCTGTCCACTCATAGCCAGCTAAATCATGTAAATACCGTGTAGATAAGTTTTGCCAGTGTGGGTTAAATATACACTTCACATCTTTTCATTTCAAGCGTGGTTGGTGTTTTGTATGATGTATACTGACAGGTAGCTGTTATCAAGCCAAAATAATGCAACATGTTTTCGTGATCACATCCATTAGTATGTTGGTCCCAAAACCACCTTCACCAGCTTACACATTCAAGGAAAATTGTTGGCCCTATTTTTATTTTTAATGTCTTGTGTTTTTTAAGTTTTGAAGGAGTCGCGAAATGACGAGACGGCATTTCACTGCAAAGTTGTGTGCCTGATTCAGCTGTCCCAGTTCCAGCATGCAATTAAAGAAATTGCAAACAACCCTGCGTTGGCAAGGTAACAGATGTTGTCTGAACGGTCCTTTTGATCAAATATATCATTAGTGAAAGATTTTGAAGCATTAAGTGTGCACAGCAAAAAATATGTCCGTCTGAGTTTGAAGAATTCTTTGAGTATTTTTTGTACTTACTTTTTGTATTTACGGATGCTCAGGCATGCATTTTGCAAAAGGTTTACTGGCAAACATCTGCATTGCTCCGAAAATTCACTTTTGGAAGATTTTGGAGGATTGAGGTTATCTGAGGGATGCCAGTTTTCAGTCAAATGAAACTGTTGGGCTAACTTCAGCCCCAAAGAAGTTATATTGAGATTGCTCTGGCCAGATTTTCCGTCTTTGGATAAGAACCTGACTGACAACCCTGCTAGAGAGAGTTTGTAGTCGCTCTCAATCAAAACCCAAGGGAGTTAGATTTAATATCTAAATTCAAATTTGTGATGTCATTTTTCCATACTTACCAAATTTACTTCCAGCAAAAGACATGCCAATGTGTAAGGTGTTACATATGTTTGTAAACAAATAAAGGAAATGTATGCATTCAAATTTTGCAAGTCACAAAGTAAAACAACAGCAATGAACTCTAACACTCAAACCAGCCAGCTGACCCCAGCAAGCTCTGGTGGCTGCGTGGTAAAACACCAGCACATGTAAGCAGGAAGGTGTGGGTCCAAGTCCCACCCGAGCAAGCCTGTGAATTTCTTTTCACAAGTTCTCAGGCAACACTGGGTATACAAGTTTCATAAATATACACCAGCAAATGTCAAAACTCCCTTTGCACCCGAAGGTGTTTGGTGCTCACTACTTTGCTTCTATTTCTGACATTTATTTCTGATGTACTGTCCCTCCCAACTTTTAAAGTGGACTGATGTTTGAGAAGGCATACTGTCAGTATCGGCTGAACAGAATACAGGATGCACTGACAACAATCAAAGGTGTTAGCAACCCCAGCCCCAAACTCAAGGAACTCAAGGGCCAAGTGGTGAGTGAGATAACGGGTTAAGTCTGTGGTCATATCACATGCACCTACATGTCCACGTATAGAACCTGCTGGCTCATAACGAAAACTTGACTCATAGGCTGGCTGGCATATGACCAGCCAAACCCAAGCCTTTCCTCAAACAGCCACACTGTGTGAATACACAGAGGTGCAAGATTGTTGGCGTTGTCTAATCATACAACGTTACAATGCATGATACAGTGAATTTCTAATAAATCCTACAAGTGTGAGTCGAGTCCACTTTACTCATGTTGTCCTTCATAGTGCCAGAACAGCCAATGGTATAGTTAATATTAATACGAGGAAGAACTTTACACATTCTGAATGTATCTACGTATAAGAGCGACTGTTAAAACAATATTGAGTAATAAAACACGACTAGACTGTAACAAAAGTGCCTTAAACCCACATATATGTGAATCCATGTGGACATGTTTTGCCAAAGAGATAAATAGGAAATAAGGTATGCCAGGATTTACTAGGCATTGCAGGTGAATACTAGAATGTACAATACATAACGTTGGCACTTATGAATGCATGTACACCATCTGGCCCAAGAAATAGACCACGTTTAATCTGTGTACAGTATCTTGTACAACCTACGTGTATCTTTCAGGGAATTCCCATTGGTTTTGTAGTTTGTCTCTTTCTGCCCAAACTTT
Source organism: Acanthaster planci (assembly GCF_001949145.1). Next base: position 863,881 of record NW_019091425.1, read on the forward strand.
CAAGAGGGGTGAGTGCAGAGCCAACATGTTGCAGAGTATCCTGCATTCCCAGTGTATTGCACATTGAAAGTCACATTTGCAGTCGGAGATTGTAGCCCTGCGGTAATGCAAATATATAATTCACCGTTTGTTTCTTCCCTTTTCCTTTAGTTGTACCGGCTAGAACAGTACAAGGAGTGTCTTGACGTCTACAAAGACTTGATTAAAAATACATCAGTAAGTGCCGAGACTTCTCTAAGTCCTAACAGTCCCCAATCTTTCAACCGTTTGAAGGTTGTGAGGACTATTAGGGTTAGTCCTAAGTGTCCAAGACACTAGACAGCTTACCTCTGGAGGAGTATGCAGTAGTAAGGAAAGGAGAGCCCAGCTATGCTTTGTGCTAAACTTTGGTCCCCGTTGAAAGTTGAAGTAAAAGAAACAGGCAGTAGCCCAATGTGCTGATGATGTATCACGGTGTTTACCGCAGTGCATGATGGGATAGAATTGGGGTCATCGTATGCCACGAGAAGGGAAAATAGCGCACCTACAAGTTATATCCGATAACAAGAAAGTGAAAGGTGCAATCTTACTGATTTCAGTTGTGGAAGATAATTCTTCGGAAGACTTAAAATACTGATAACACAAAATGACTACTTTTTGGACGCAGATGTGGTTGTGCTCGTGTGCTTATGATAGCAGAGTTTACACAGACGCCCCCCCCACTATTCTGTCCTACCAATGCAGTGCAGAAACACAGTGATACGTCATCAGTCATAGGGCTCTTGGTTTCTTGTAGAGCGTGGGATTACCCGGACTTGGAATGGTTCCTCAAAAAGGCATCTCGAGAGATTCTTAGCTTAAAAAAACCCAAGACATAATGAACCAGCTGAAGCTTGAAGTGTCCTTTAGACTATGTGTCCGAGAGGTTGATAGGATTTGTAACATGACTGGTGCAAGAAAACTCTCAGAAAAGCGTAGGCCTGGGTAAAATGCAGATCCCACGTCTTGGTTTGAATTCATTCGTGTGTTAAGTGTTGACCTGTGCACTTTTGATTGCACTTTTTCTTACAACTTTGTTTTCTAATTACAAGGCAGTAACAGAAATTTACTGCGGACACATTCAAGTGACTAATGTGTTGCTGCCATCCTGACAAAATTGTCTCAGGAAAAAAAAACCTTATCAAGTTACAGGAGCCAGAAATGCAGACCCATGCTTTGTTTGAGCGTACTCAGACCATTTGTAGATCCTGATTTTGTTTTCACATCAGACATTTCTGAATTGTTTCCCATTTCTTGCTATTTTGCAGGACGACTACGATGAGGAGAGAGCAACCAACCTGTCGGCAGTCGTGGCTGCTTTGCAACTGTGGGAGCAGCAGTCAGTGGTAATAGAATAATGATGGTAGTCCCTTTGGTCCTACTCAGAGCTGTATATAGAGAGAAGCGCCACCTTCAGACTTTGGAGCCAAAATGGCTGTTCATTATCTGTGCAGTACAGCATGCAGCTATTGTGTGCTAATCGTCCATGTGCACTGATGCATAGTCCACCATTTTGGTTCTGACAACAGACACACTCATGTCGCTACTCTGTAAGCAGCTCTGGTCCCACTCGATGTACACTGTAGTTTTCATGCTCCTTGATTGAGCAGAGTGAATACTTATGTTTCATGTGTTTTGAAATTGCATAGAATCTTGCTGCATCAAGCACAGTTTTTGCCACTGATATGTTCCATGTAAAGAGCGGACGCAGTTTACCGGCCTGTTTCACAGGGATCTGGATCTCGATTAGTGGTTGCAACCCTGGTTCTCTGTATCCATTGACTGGCTCTGATGTTTGAACTGCAATATGATTTGGATTAGTGTGAAAAAAGCAGGCCTTACAAGTCTTCATTTATGTGCTGACAATATGCGCATCCCCAATAAGCCCAGAGAAGGACCTCAAAACTTGCTCATTTGACCCTAAATTTGCTGGCTTAGGTGTACATAGCTTTCCAACTTGATCGAAGTGGCAATATTTGAAGTTTCTTCTTGAATTCTCCAATGCCAGGCTGACCTTGGGTTGAAAGAGGACACGTTTGAGTTGAGCTACAACAAAGCCTGCCTGTTGCTGGGCCAGGCAGAGTATGGGCAGGCACTGGAAGAGCTGGACAGGGCAGAGGAACTGTGCAAAGAGGGCATGGAGGATGAAGCTGTAAGTCCTTAATTAAGATCAAGGGATATGCCCCCACCCCTTGTGGGGTGTACTGGAGTGTACCAAAGCTGAGCTGCAGAGATCTCTGTTGGAGTGAAGGGGACGTCAGTGCACCCATCAAGGGACTGCCTTTTTTAGTTTGTGGCCTAGTCCATGCAACATGTGTGACAAATGATAAGTGATCCTGAAGTTAGCCCTTTGTATGCATTGGCTGCTCCCTCATCTTTTTAAAGAGAAGTGGGAACAGTTATATTTAGTTGTGTTGAGGTTGAATGTTGTTATACGTCACCAGTTATCACTGAAGCAGGTACATGATAATGAATTTATTTTCAAATAAACTTGATGTGCAGTCAAGATAGAATATGCACCCTGTACACACCACAAATATGACACTAAAATGAACCAAATGCGCATGCGTCAAATAACAGTAACAGAGGGACGTCAGTTGTAAGACAATTCAGACGTTTCAGAACTGGTGGAACTTTCGGCAGTCATGCCATCCAGGAAAGAGTTGAAAATTGAAAGTTCAAAGCTTGCCCCATGGGCAGCCTGACCTTTGTCATTTATTGCACTTGCCATCTCTGGACTGGTGCGTTCGTACAGGAAATGACCGCAGAGGAGATTGAGGCAGAGCTGGGGGTGATCCACGTGCAGCGAGCCTACATACTCCAGCTGCAAGGCAGGACAGACGAGGCCATGAAGATTTACAATCAGCTGGTCAAGTCAAGACCCTCTGACATTGGCCTGATGGCGGTTGCTTCCAATAACATCGTCAGTCTGAATAAGGTGAGGCAAAATGTTGAGTATCGAAAAGTGAACTACATCTCAAAGACTTAAGCAATTCAAAGCTAATATTGAGTTTAGATCAACATGCAACATCATTTCTCTTATTATTCTGAATTTGGAAGCGGATCTTAAATACTCCCAACATTCTAAATTTTAACTTCAATCAAGGCAAAACCTTCTAAATCTCATTTTATTATATATACCATTGATCCTTGTTGTAAAGGACCAGAATGTGTTTGACTCCAAGAAGAAGATCAAGGCGACTACAGTAGACGGCCTACAGCACAAACTGACTTCCAGCCAGCAGTCGGCGATTGCTTACAATCGTTGCGTCCTGATGTTGTACACAAACCAGGTCAGACCATTGCTGTGACGTTGTTAATCTTAAACTGCAGATAGGACTTACTGAACTGACGTGGGTAGTTAGTGAGAAAGCCTTACTGTGGGCAAAACTGTGCCGCCCATAAAGCCCAGCTGGTCATGATGCTGGCGTTATCCCCTACGTACCCTACTCGTGAAAGTCCTTGCTGGCTTCCGCTTTTGATTGTATATTTCTGGTAATGAAAGCCTAACATCTATGTCATAATCCACATATTGCTTCATATTGGCACAAAGAAACTTGTAGAGAGAAACATTTCAACAAGAAGTTCAATTGTTAACATTTCAGGAATATCCATGAAAATTTATTTCAGGGAATATGTTGTGGAAGATGACGTAGACTGGAAGCCTGTCTCAGTTGCCTGACCTGACACATTAAAACCTTATTTTCTCCTTTGTTTTCATAAGCTTGCGTCATGTTTGTTACAGCAAACTTTTAGACCTCAAAGTTAATGTAATCTGGCCAGATATACTGTCTGCTTTGGTCAGAAGGCAAAATTATTTGGTGACCATATTTTTTTATTTCATCACAGTACGATCAGTGTAGAAAACAGCTGCAGCAGTTAAGAAATTCATACCCGGACAGCGATATGCCCTGCTTAGTAGAGGCCGCTTTGCTCTGCAGAGAGAAGCAGACTGCCAAGGCGGTGCAGAAAGTCCGGGTAAGATATCAGTGGCTGTTAGGACCAAGACGTCTGTCCAGCAAAATGCAATGCTGCCAGGCCAACTCATCTGTTTTTTACTACGGTTGCAAAGAATCCAATTTCTTAACGTTTTATTAGTTATGATCAGATTTGGGCTCGCTGCTTGTTCTCGTGGTCAACTCACAGGACCAAAAAGGACGCTGTTTTAGACTGTGGTCTTGATACGAAAGATCCACCATCTTGAAATGAAGAGAGCCGTTGGATTTTGTCATAGAGGAGTAATATCACACCTTCAATTTGGCCCTAGTCTCCACTGATTGTCACCTTGTTTCCTCCCAGGATTACATCAAGAGCAAGCGGAGGGTTTCACTGCAGGTCAAACTGACCCTGGCTCAGCTGTATATTATGCAAGGTATGCCTCTGCTTGGATCATAATCACTCAATGTCGCAAGCAAATTCATAACAAAATCAAAGGAGTGGCTCACATTTGGACCACAGTTCAGGAAATTGCTTCACATTAGTAAATTGGGTTGTGTTGGTCTTCCAACGCCCATCTTATCATGAAGTTCATTCTAAAGGCATGTCACGTACATGGTGGATTGGGTGATCTACAGTAATATTTCAGTGAGTTGTGGTCAATTAGTGATCTTTAACTAGTGGCAACTGTTAAAAATACGGGTGGGGGATAATATTAACGGATATTTTGAGATTATGTATTACATCGTACCTCCTATCTTGTTAGTTCTTGGGGTAAGAATGTTTCCTGAATAAACTAGCTGTGATACAGGGTAATTTTAAAATAGCTAACCCTCTTCACATTACATTTCCTCGTTTCCAGGGCAGGTGAGTGAAGCCTGTGAGGTGCTGCTAAAGCTGGAGGCGGACACGTACAAGCCTGGCATCGTATCCAGCCTGGTAGCGCTCTACACCAACCTGGACAATCCGGAGGGCGCTATGCAGGTGCTGGACAAGGCAGTGGAGTGGTACAAGCGAGAAGGGGTGAGGAGTTTTATTGCATGAACATGCAAAAACACACGTCACTACAGGTGTTTGCGTTTACCTTCGAAGAAATCTGGCTGAAATGTTTTTATACATTTGTACAAGTGGCAGTTTAAACCACATTTACAATAAAATACAAATTAACAATTGACATATACACACGGGTGCACTTTCAATCAATTTATGAGGTCTTTCTCCAGGCACTAATTGCCCAGTAGAATCTTTAGGAGTTTTCACGAAAGTGAATTCAGTGCTTAAAGTCACTTTTGCAATTTAATATTCGACTGGATCAAATGTTATGCCGTGTTTGTATCACAGCTGTGTTTTCAGGAGTCTGGTCACCCGCTCCGACTATACCGGGGATGCAACCTGTTGAAAAAATAACCCCAAAACTTGAAACACATCCATTTGAACTGGACCTCTCAGAACTTTACCAAGTATTTAGCTCTGCTACTTACGAGTGGATTTGTACCACTGTATTCAGCATTCACTGGTGGACATATCTAAGCATTAATTTGTGTGCATGCACGTGCTGTTTGCCAGGAGAAGCAGAGCGAGTTGAACACCCTCTTGAGAGAGAATACAAACTTCAAGCTCAAGCACGGCAAGTCGCAAGCCGCCGTCAGCATGCTGGAGGATCTGAGAAAGTTAGTATCTGCTTCTCTAAAGCCTCGTCCTAGAGCTCACTGGGCGCTGCAGTCCAGATGGGCTTTTCTGTAAATTTTTGGGGTCCAATTTTTTCCTGTCCTTGTTTCATTGGCTTGTGTTTTTTGTAAGTTTAGAACACGTTCTTCACTCTCCAAGAGTGATTAAGTAATGCAAATTACCTGCCAAACAAAACATTTAGTTTGAAATCCCTTGTCACAGGTTGGGTGTAACAGGGACACAAAAATGTCGGATGTTGAACCCCAAATCTATAGAATGACCCAAATGCTTATTTCCTGGGCAACCTAACCCTTAATTGACGAATTGGATGCGGTTTATCAGAAAGATTATGCTGAGTGGGGTAGAAAGCAGCACTAACCACACATACATTTCCCAGCCCTTGCAAGTGCATAATACCCAGTGAGCTGACTTGCCTCTTTTGGTACTGCGGTGGGTTCCTAGGTAAAAGCCAACAGCAGGAAATGTTTGTCTACAAGCAGCACGAAATTGGCTTTTCAAAACTCATGACTTGGTCTGCTAAAATTGAAGAATGTGCAAAGACGAGCCGGTCATCTCTGCAATTCTCGTCCACCCTTAATGCTGTGTTTGTATCATTTTCATCCAGGGCTAACCCAGAGGATGTGAGGACCCTTGCACAGCTCATCTCAGCCTACTCCAAATTTGATCCCAAAAGAGCTCAAGAGTATCCTTTTTTGTGACAGATCTTCAATTCAAAAAGCAAAACAGGCCTGTTTTGCTGAGCAAATTTGTTGTTCAAATCTCATCCGGACGCTTCTCAAAATGCTAAACACTGGGTCGTGCGTAGCGGGAATTTTTCCTGACCTCTGACCACAGACTAAGCCGGGAGCTGCCCCCCGTGGCGGCCTTCTCGGGCTCGGTGGACGTGGACGTCCTGGAAACCACGCCCCTCTCCCTGACCTCCCGCCAGATGAAGAAGACGGGGGGGAAGGTGGAGAAGCCAGAGATGGCAGAGAGCAAGATGGACGCTCAGATCGCCAAGAAGAGAAGAAAGCACAGGAAGCGTAAGTTGTGTGACGTTTGCCCTAGCATGAACGAAATAGAAATAAAAAAGGAACAAGGACAACACATTGGTCTTCTTTGTAGTGTCATTTGGAATCAAGAACTCTTATTTTTTCACCGAAAATGTGAAGATGACCAAGGCAATGAATGTGACACGTGGTAGATGATAGCTTTTAAAAAACAACCACGAGCTTCTCCTTTGAAGAAGTGGTTGTTCCCGAGAGCTATCATGTACCTTGGTATCACATAATGCACAGCTTCAAATCATACTAAATGTGCTATGAAGTTTGCTGTTTTTTGGGTTGATCAGCATTATTGTAATCAAGAGAGGAATTTGTTGTTTCCACTGATTGTGGAGAAATTGTCAAACTTTGAAGTGCTGTGATAATGCACATCTCTACATTTCGGTGTGGACTTGTTCGGTGTTGGAATTAAACCCAGTAGAATGCAGGCAAGAATTTAATGCTTTGACTTGTACATGCTTTGACTGCAGGGCATCTCCCGGCCAACTACGACCCCAGCGTGACCCCTGACCCAGAGCGCTGGCTGCCAATGCGAGAGAGGTCCTACTTCAAGGGCAAGAGAAAAACCAAAAAGGGAGCCATCGGCAAAGGCACGCAAGGCGCCACTGCCGGCAGCAGCGAAATGTAAGCAAAACCAAAGCAGTCACATAGGCAGGGGCTAGAGCAGATACATAACTGCAGTACTGATGGGAGCATAATGTAGCAGTAAGCAATACAGCATGGGTGGTGGGGTGAATAGTATCTTGAGGATGTAAGCATTATTGCACTGGAAACTGGAGACACTGCATTAGGATGGTAGCGACTATTGTCTGTATCATTAACCCTAACAATTCTGACTCCTCGTATTTCGATACAATTTAACACACCCTTGGGTGGGAATTAATCAGAGCAAATTATTTGAAAACAGTAACGTAATAAGCCTTTTAAGAGTTAAATTTGAACAAAATCTGGTACTCTGAGTACTTAAATTCATGTGAACCTAACAATTTGAATTCTCCATACTAAAGACGCTGTTGCCATACCTTGTGATTTGAGGGCAAGCTTTTCCTTAGTTACATAAGAGGCGCCTTGCACCAGTGTACAATTATCAATGGATAAGAAGGGTTCAAAGGAACCAGTCCATTCAAGAGATAGTGGTTGCTATGCAAGAGCTTGCCCTGAAACATGAGGTATAGCAACAGTGTCTTTAGCCTGGGGAATTCAAATTGTTATGTTTATGTGCAATCAGATAATTCAGTGTACCAGATTTTAATCAAATGTAACTCACAAAAGACTTATGGTGCTAATCACCACAGGGTTTTAAGATATTGGGTCAACCAGTGATTTTTACAATTTGTGAAAATGTTAGAAGATCCTCAGTAACTTCCAGTTACTTTAACCACTACCAGCTGGGAACTCCGAAATCGGAGCCGCATGGT
>NW_019091425.1:872149-964458 GCF_001949145.1 Acanthaster planci
CACTGAGCCAGGTTCGTGAACAAAAGACGGTTGTATAACACAGCACAATCTGGGCTCTGTTTACAAGGCTGCAGGCCTGGCTGAAATAATCGGGCGTCAATGAAGGTCACCTGTCAACTTAGAGTAGTGCCTGAAGATTACTCCGTGTGACTATAAACGACTGTTAAATGGAATGATGAATTGTTGAAGGATTTTGAAAATGGAAAAAATGATAGTCATGCCGGCCCAGCATCCTCAACGTTGAAAAATGCCCCGGCACAAAGTGGTTAAGAAAGTGTAATCGCTGCCCCTTCAATTGCTCTTATTTACTTGTAAGTCACAAACTCAGCTTAATTGCCACATTGACGGGTTGGTGTCATTCTCTTGCCATTACTGAGCATCCAGGTCAGTGCAGGGCAAGCTCATGCTTGGATTCACAGGCATTGCAAGGGAAAGGGGTGCAAGTGTTCCTCCTCCCCTCCAATTTTTTTAAAATAAAATCACCAATTCCCTTGAAAAAAACCTTCCCTTGAAGCCCCCCTCCCCACTGTTAACAGTTTATCAACTCATACCAGATGAGTGCTTACCTCCGCTCCCCGATTGCCCTGAAATGTTAACCCTGGGAAAGAAGTGGATCACTGCCCCCCTGGAAATAATCCTGGCAATGCCCCTGCTTGGATTGGCCTGGAGTTTGGATCGGTTTGGAGAAGAATCCACCTTTGTAAGATAGAAACTTGTTGATTAAGATTTATGGGTTTTTTTTGTCCCGCCCAAATTTGCTTTCCAGGGATGCCAGCAAGCCTAGCAGCAGCACTCCCAGCTCTCCTCGAGCTGGCTCAGCTGCGTCCTCGGCCCCGACGGCAACAACTGCAGCCTCTGTCGCTGGCCCATCCCCACGGCAACAGAAGCCTGGTGGACAAGGCGCCAAGAAGAAGCAGAACAAGAAGAAGAAGGGGGGTCAGAAGTGGTGAGGGCCTCGGGTAGGCATCAGGGAGATATCTGAGCGTTCCCATGGACTTAGAACAACTTTGTCAACTGTTCGAATAGACCGAATCTACCCATCAATTCATGTGACCTATAATGGGTATCAAACATCAACAAACATGGCGTCCTCCCATAGGAAACTGTGTGTCATGTGTTTGCTAAAAATGAAGCTGATTTTTTGGTAAAGCACTCACCACCTCAATTATCTGAGTACTTTACCCACCTTTGGGTTTATTTTTTTGTAAATGCCACTTATGACACATTTTGCTGTGGGAAAATGCCATGTTTGTTGACATTTAATAGGTCACATGACTTCGTGGGTCCAATCCGTCTGTTTCACAGCCTTTGGGTTATACTTGTTGAGACAGTACGCCTGCCTTGACCCTAAAAGATCCGAGAGGAGGGAATGGCCCCTTCAACATGTTTTCCAATATTGTGACATTACTGTTTGTCTCACTTATCGAGCCTTCGTGCATATTTTTAGTATAATCTTCCGATCATTTTGACGCCATTTTTTTTTTTAATCAGACATACTGTTGTCACGCAGGGCCCACTTTTCCAAGATGGGTCAGCCAAAAATGGATACTTTTTCCACTGACTTGCTTGATTCATGCAGGCCAACATGCGTGTTGCATTGAAATTTAAATGGTCATAAAAACAAAAATGTCAAGTGGAATTGGGTTGAAGCCTCACATGAGTGTCGTTGCATGCATGCCAAGTCTAGCAATGTGGCATTGACACAGTTGACAGTTTTTTTTTGGGGGGGGGACGGTAGAATCTGCCCTCCCCGGCTGTGAGTCCAAAAACCCAGCTCTTGTAGAGTAAATATGACAACAGTCTATCAGGTCTGAATGCCTGCTGTAATCCCCTTGTCTACCTGTATTTAACCAATATATTGTAAATCTTGCTAAAATTGTTCAGTAACAGTAAGTCACAAACCCACAGATTTAAGCTCGGTGAGATGCAGCTTCACCAGGGCAGTGCAAAGGGCTTACTGGTTGCCTCCCGCACAACACACCAGAATTTGTATAGGCTTTGTACAGGTTTCAGGAAAAGTTGATGAAATCATTGCAAGACTGGTTGTCTTTCGACAAGCATGTTCTGATTGCCATGCCTAAAGCACACAGTGGTCAAATAATATTGGAGACAAATTGTGAAGTAAGGAACGGTTGACCACGAAATCATAATTTATTCTTCTTTTTCAATCTTATTTGAACGAAAGTAGTACATGTACATCTCATGCGTTAATGGTAATACCTAAGGAAATATGACTTTGCTAACCCTTTCCATAAAGTTACCGGAAAAACTCTGTTTGAAACTTTTTTTTAAATTTCTTATTCCCTGCTCAGAGTGTTAGCAGATACTTGCTATTCTCAAATCACTTTTTATTTTGAGTTATTTGTTTAGTTCTGACGATAGTCAGATTACCTTTTAAATGTATGATTCACTTATGAATTACTCCCACGCGTAAGACAAACTGAACCAAAAAAATCTATGTGGTATTGGAACAAATGAAGTTATCTTACAAATTGCTTCACTTCATAACTTACCACACTAATCAACAGAGGTCTACCAAGGATAGGTACGCTCTTTTTCGCCTCTTCGGTGAATCTGTTTCCTGTAAAAGCATTGCTATTGGCCTGACAAAAACCTAAAATATACAGCATCCAAATTGACAGGCTACTCGCACACGTTAAACCGCAGCTGGCTACCAGGCCGGGTCCTATATGGACGAGAATATAATATCAAATCAGTGCTCTGAAATATGTGATGGCAATCACATATTTCAGAGCACTGATTTGATATTTTATTCTCGTCGATATTCTGATCACGGTTCTACGCAGCCCTTCCATATTTCTCGGGTCCTATATTGGACGGGGACCAGACTGTTCTCTGATTAGTGGGGTGTTATGACTCGGCAAAATGCGCGCACGCGTTAAGTTGAAACAATAGTTATTTGTTTAGTTCTGACGATAGTCAGATTACCTTTTAAATGTATGATTCACTTATGAATTACTCCCACGTGTAAGACAAACTGAACCCAAAAAAATCTATTTGGTATTGGAACAAATGAAGTTATCTTACAAATTGCTTCACTTCCTGTGTTTCTTTAAGTTGAATATTTTGTGGGAAAATATCCACGCATCCCTTACCTCGTACAACAGCAACAAAATCAACGAAATAAAGCTGATGTTGTGCACTTGAAACTTTCATTCTTGTGAGTTTCAGAGTACTGTGGAATATAATCCGGTGACCAGAATTAGAGGTCGTTGTTACGGGCTCTATCCTGTGCGCACGCAGATGGTACTCCCGCATTACACTTCTCCGAATAGGCTGGTTCCCGGCCCGTACGTAGTCTCCAGACGTCTTACAGACGTCCTCTGAACGTAGGGACCGGTAGCGGGTAATGAATCCGGCAGAATTCTGCCCGGTGTATGTAAATGAGGAAACGATGCCCGCTCAATGCACAAATCAAGCAGGAGCTGATAGCGTATTTTGCTTTTTCTCCTTTGTTACAGAAAGTAACTTCACCATAAATGATTCATTTGTGTATAATATACCGGTACCACAGTAACCACTGATTTGAAATAAATTGCCGTAATGTGATTTATTGATGATAATTGTTGAAAATAAATTATTACTACACTAATCAACAGAGGCCTACCAAGGATAAGTACGCTCTTTTTTCGCCTCTTCGCTGAATCTGTTTCCTGTAAAAGCATTGCTATTGGCCTGACAAAAACCTAAAATATTCAGCATCCAAATTGACAGGCTACTCGCACACGTTAAACCGCAGCTGGCTACCGGGCCGGGGCCTATATCACAAATTTCAGAGCACTGATTTGACATTATATTCTCGTCGATATTCTGATCACGGTGCTCAGCAGTCCTTCCATATTTCTCGGGTCCTATATGGGACGGGGACCAGACCGTTCTCTTATTAGTGGGGTGTTATGACTCGGCAAAATGCGCGCACGCGCTAAGTTGAAACCATAGATATAGAATGTTCCATGGTTGAAACCCGTGCTCGAGTGTGATGGCCCCGCAGGAATGGCGTTTCCTCAGATTTGTCTGTACATATCTCCCCGTACAGACGAAAGCTTTCATCTGTACATCATACGCAACTATATTGCTACCCATGCTACATTTGCTTTCAATGACTGTGAGCCCCCTTGTGAAATTTCACCCTAGTTACGTCACCGGCGGATGGTGATGGTGTGGAAAATGGTTTGGGCCATTGTTGCGTCTCCCTGCAAGGAAACTGCTGCGAACCGGTTCTGCAAACAATAACGGCGCAGGAAAAGAAAGAGTAGGTTAATGTAGACCACAAACCATTGGCAAACTGCTTTGTAACTCACAGGAAATGCGTCCATGTTATAGTATCTCCGTTTTGGTTGCATTCCAAGTCACAGAAATTCGACCGAAGTCGGATTTCTTAGTACGTGTGACAAAATAAGTCTCGGATATTTCATAAAAGCAGTTTATTTTCTTGCCACCACACTTAAATATTGACGAACTGATCTGCATGTACGGGAGTTTGGGATTTTTTTTCTCCCGAATGGCTTGTTTATTTTATCACATCTACCTCTGAACTTTACCAATCAAACATTGAACAAGGTTGCATCCCCATTAATCCCTGTTATCAGACGCACTATGTTTTTGAAAAGGAATCCACAGGAATAAGTAAGTAACGTATAAATAAATGTAAGTTGTGTAAGGGCTTTCCCCTGGGATGGAACGGTCCTCCATGGATAGAATTATGATTTCTCCGTGGCGGACAATTTGGCTGGAAACTACTTACCGTGAAATAGATTTGGCGTCGAATAACCCTGGCAGAATAAAGAGATCTGGTGGCTCTGCTGAGTTTTTCCCGTTTTGAGATCTGGAAGGAGGTATCGATGGATTTCCCTTTGTGAAAAGGGTAAATGTGAGCTGGCAATCCAGGCCATTCGGGTGAATAATGTAATTTTTCCAGAGGCATGTGACATGTGTTCGTAATAAACAGAATTTTCGTGTGGACTCAATTAAATGAATGGCAACACAGGATGCGGCCCTCGCGGATACTTTAAAGGAGGTATTACGCAGTTTGTCTTTTTCCACCTCAATGACCTTCACCCTTTCTGATTAAGCCTTCCCTTATTTTAAAGCGATTGTTAAATGGTAACTGGACTTCTTAAAAGAGGGAGGGGTTGGGGAAGGGAGCTTACCCTCCCCATTTACGCCGTGTTGATACTGCCCGGTAGATTTATCCATTTACATTTTGTAATCCATGAATTTCCCCTTTGGAACCCGCTAGAACAGTGCATTCTTTACAGTTAGTTGATTGTTGGTTTTTATCCTGTCTGGTGCCCTGTGATCATTAAATGGATTAATCATCAGCCAATTTCCTTATTCAGAGGCGCCGTGCGGAATTCTGATCGAGTCTCACGAAACTTCAATCGGCTGCTTTGTACGACTCGCGTAGCCAGTCCGTGATTTGCAGCAAGTGGTTAATTGGCTGAAAACGTGTAAATTGTAGCCAATCAAAATTAACGTTCATTAATAGACTACGCCCACATTGACATGGACATAATCTACATGCAGCTCTTGTCCTCGCTTTCATTTCTCATGTTTTATGGCAGTGTATCTGTGTTCGTGTACCCGGGTGTGCAGTTCTCAACTTGTTTACAGAGGCAAGGTTCATCGTCCGGCAGAATCACCTGTTGTCGAAAATCGGGCGATACTACATTCGCTTTACTACTGAACTGAATGTGGGTCTGTTGTCTAGAGCACCTGTAAGCGGGTGAGTGCTCTTATACGGTGCTATTTCGCAGCAGTGAAAGTGACTATAGTTAGCAGAGCGTCAGAAAGACGGTATCTCGCAGCTGCTGTGGCTCGTAGATTGACCTGACTACCTTAGTAGACTAGGTGCCTTCTTGAAGGGTCAGCATCATCCAGTATCGACGTGCTTTAGGTGGGTTGGCGTTGACGACCGCGGGTACCATGCCGCGTGGGGTAGCGTCGGGTGGCAGCTTGATGAGCAAACGCCCCAGGCCCAGTGAGACGCACCGAGTTTTCTGCCGTCTGCTTCTCGCAGTTTGTAAGTTTTATGAAAACATTTAGTGTCAAAAGAGATTAGTTAATGCATCAGGTAATTAATGGCGTTTCGAGTTTGGGGACCCGGGGAGGGAGGGGGCAGGGCTGGGTCAAGTTTGGTTTGTTCTGCTTTGCATTTTGAATTTTTTTAAAGGACTTGAAAGTACTACTACTTAAACGGCACTGTCGCGGTCGCAATGATCTCTGTGCTAGGTATTGTCATCATTTTCAATATTTAAAAAAAAAATAAAATTCAGGACCCCGAATCCCCGGCCTCTGCCCAAGGTTTGTATGCTGCTGATAATGATGAGAGAAAAAAAGAGATGTCGTCATTTACGAACACGGATGAACTGGATATATTCGAGGGTCATTTCCTTATTGAGCGGTAGTCGTTACTGAGTTAACACTGGAAGCGGATGCGATGCGGTCTTCCCGTGAAGTCAAGGTTCGTTGGAAAAACGATAACACATTGAATTGTTTAATGGGAAAGACTTCACATGGATTTTCGCAAACTCACATGAATTTTCACAAACGGGAAAACAGTAAAAGCTGTTTCAGTCGTGCGAATAAAAAACTTGGAAGCGCATTTATTGCATGCTCGAAACGCCAGGCCGTCGGAGTACACCGCCGCGTATTTTAGTTGAGCTGTTTATGCTGTCAGCATGCGTGCTTTCTCGTAAAGAAGCTGAGTACCTCAAGAGTGAACACAGGAACTTGAGGAAGGCAGCTCAAGATGGAAAGTGGCAGTGATAAATACTGAAGTATTCTGTAGTAGGCTACATGTCCCTTCAACCCTCGTGACATTTAATGTGCTGTAGCATGCAGCTCAGCAAAACGGATTAACTAGGAATAGCAAAAAGCCTTAGGCTGCCTACAAATCAACAGATGGATATTGAAAGCACCAGCCTCGGTAACAATGGACCTCAGTATAAATTGCCTTGAGCATACAGTGCAAGGCTACATCAGTCAAAAGTCCACTTAGTATCTCTGTTTGAGACGATTTCGAGACATCCTTAAGTCCTTTAAAGGCTTAGCGAAAAAGGCCTTCGTGTTGTTGCTTGAACCGTCGGCGTTACTTTACGACATGCTGGATGCTGTCCGAATCTGATCCTTTGCTATACCTGGTAAGATATTGGATGGAGAGGGTATCCGTGTCTAAACCCCATTGACACTCCAGACCACTGTTAACTAACACATCCCCCTAGAGGCCTGAAAAGAATTCCTAAGATCTGGCCAATGTACCCTGCAAGATATGGGACGGGGGGGCTACCCCCTACATGCCCGATCCCTATACGCACTCTTAGTGACTATTGTTACCTTACACACACCCCTCCCAAGATGTCTGGAAAAGATTTCCTGAGATTCTGATCAAACAATAATTACACCAACACAAAGGTGGGGCGCTCTCTGTCCATATCTTGCTTCCAGTGATGCAGACACACGGCATCGCCCCATTGATTAAGACTCGCCTCAGACAGTGTGCCGCACCACTGTCTGATTGGCGCGTGCCTCTTGAACAAAATTCTTCGTTACAGGGCCTTTAACAAGCCCAATTAAGTTGACACGCATATGTGCCACTTAGTCCTTCTTGGTCTTCTCTGATTTCAACCACCTGGTCCACATTAGACTTCTTGGCCTATCGCCATACCATACACCCTGTCGGTATGTGGGCATCTTATATCATCAACGGCCACAAAAAAGGTTTTCCTTTTTTTGTAGAATTCTTTTGGTTTTCCCCTCCGGCTATTCTTGTTTCAGCATGCTCATTTTCTGCGGTTTTAACTTCATGGGTCGAGAACCCCACTTTGTTTTTTGGAGATTTAACCATGATGAAGAAGTTTATTGCAGTTATTTTTTTTACATACAATTCCATTATGATATATTCCGGTCACAATATCACTTTTGAGTAGGTTTGAAAATAATTATGCCTGACCAAAACTTGTGCCTGTTTGATAGCCTTTTCCTCCAAACATGAAATAAAATTTTGCACTGCTCGTAAACTGACCTTTCAAGTCTAAACTCTCATTCCGTGCAAAGAATTTCCTTTGTGCAATAATTAAAATTGAACCATAATGTTGAGCGTAGTTTTCATATTAGATATCTGTGACGTATCCCTGTTGGTCCCGTTGGCTTTACGATCCCGTGTTTTAATATGGACTGACTTGATTATGAATTGACTGTTGTCTCTTGACTGATTGCACCTTTGCATAAAGTACATGTATAATCGAATTCGACTGAGTACGGTGCGTCCCTGTAGGCCCGCTCACGTACTTTATGCTGACCAGTACTGTAAGGAACGATTCCTTACAGTGAGATGCAGTGAGATGTATAAAAAGCGACAGTATCAAATTATTGCCCCAAAATGTGACTTCCGATTTGGGGAATTGAAGCTAACAACCCCCGGGGGAGAAGCGATCAAAGCTGAACGCTGATAAACACCTCGTGGGGGTGGTACAGGGGAAAGACTCGGGAACACGGTAGAACTTTTGTAAGTTCAGTCGCATCATTTCGAGTGGTTTATCTTGGCAAGTTGGCACCTTGAATTTCGGGTGCAGGAGAAAATAATCAATTGGACCCGTCATTTTAAAATATATGAACATATAAATTAAAAGTGACAAATTCATGAAATTCTAAATTTCGGAGAGTCATAGTGCTAAAGGTACACAGCACTACCATCAAACTCGAGACCGTTCGCAAAATCGTACGTTTCTTATAGATCTTTCAAAATACACTGAGAACTTGACGTTCATAACAGCACTGTGCTTCAAGTTGTACGCTACGAGGCAAAAATATACTTTTTGACGGATGTTGAAAAGTATCGCTTAAGTTGAAAGTATTACCTTTGGTTATGATGATGCTTTCTACGTAGAAAGTATTGCGGTCTTATTTTTAATTTCACAACAAATTTACCCTTTGAAAAGATCAGGATCTGGCATGGATGGGTGATATGTTGTCCGGAAGAAGACCATCGCAAAAACACAAGTAGTCTTGTAACTTAAGTGATGAATAGTTATCTTGGAAGATTAATTTCCTACTATTTTCGAGGGATTACGTCACTTCAGAAAGTTTCTTTTCGAGGGCTTAAATCACTTTTGAAGGGGGGGGGTGTACTTAGTCCCTAGAGCAAAACCCGTTCGAGCGGAAAGAAGCGCGAGACCCTGAACGGCATATGGGAAATTTGTGGATTCCAGATGTCCTGTGTTAGGATCTAAGGCAATTTATGACTGCTTCACCCAATTCTTGAGCATTTTCAAGTTGAAAATTGTTTTCAGACTTGGAGGATCTGATAATGAGTTGTATAAAATCAAATATGAACCTACAATTCTTCCGTAAACAAAGAAGGAGGGCGAAACAAACGATATTATATCTCCCTCATCAAAAGTGGGGGAGGGGATGTTCCCCATCCCACACTGATTGACGCCTCTGTCTATTTCAGTAAATTTTCTCGTATATCCAGGGGAAAACAATGTTTGTTATAAAACTATAGTTTCTTGTGTTGTTTTGGTGCTTTCATTTATTTATCCTGTTAAAGTTTCAATGTGTGCGTGACCAGACAGTGTTCTAACAAAATGTTATACAAGTCATGTACTCTTAAGCTTATGGGTCACGGAGTACTGTCGACTGCTACACGTGCACTTTTATAGATTTGAGAGATTGCGTTGTGAAGCCTCCATGACATGATTGCCACATGCCGAGGGTTGGAACTGAAGTTACAAGTTCAAGTCATATCAAGGTCCCTTTTATCCGCCACCATTAAATACACGCAGCCACCGGTAATAATCCATCGCCAGACATGATGGAACAGGTGTGATACCGGATCAAATCGGACCAGTGTCGTTTCAAGAGTTCATTGGCGTTGTTTTTGCATTCTGGAAAACATTGCCCCGGAATAATCCGATAAACTGATGCCCGCGCGTATAGATTCGATGGTGAGTAGCCTGCGTGCCGCGGGCCAATCTCATAGAGCTGCTTAAGCACAAAATCTGTTCAGGCGTGATAACCTTAGCTCGATAAGTTACCAGCCAAAAAGTCCATATGTTGTACGTGTATAGGCCTATTGTTCGAGAATGGTCTTTTGGTTAGCATGAAAATCACGTAGAGTTTGAGCTGGTAATGTTTGTTTTTAAGCAACGTTTTTTGCGCTCGAGCAAATTTTGTGCTTAAGCAGCTCTTTGAAATTGGCCGGGAAGAGTCCGGGGGGGGTTCCCCTAGTCCCTTTGGTTACGTAGCCAGGCTTATCGGGGGCGGGGACGAGAGGGGGCGAGGGTTACCACAGGGGTAGTTGCCCCTTCCCTGATGCGGCTGCGCTGCTGCAGGGATTCAACTTTAAAGAGTTTGTTTCTTTTTGCCTTATGAAGTTCTCAGCGTGTTACTGCTAGTTGCTGCAGAAGTAAATTTATCAACGGTTTTTGCCAGAGAGCACATGAACTATTCGCTAGGATGTAAAGGGAAATAACTGTCTTTAATTCTGCATTTAGGAGCAACTCGATCGAGTACCAATATAGTGAAACAAATAGTATTTTTAACACTTGCTATTTAAGCGTAAACAGTTAAAGTGACATTTTATGTTCAGTGATTTGTTAGGACCCCCAAGCCTCCTTCAGTTTGACCGTTTCAGAAGTCTTAAAGTTGAGTTATAAAGCAGGCCATTACAGCGTGACATTGAATCGTTGGTAACACCCAGCTGTTGAAAAGTCTTAAATTCTGTCAAAAGGTCGATCTATAACAGATCTTTGCTTGTTTCACTGAGGAAAATGTGATGCATTATTCATTACTTCTAGCTCTTTAAGTTAACGCTAAAGCCGCAACTATATTTCATTTTCAACAGACAATATATGCACAGTCGACTCTGTCCGGGTGATCTGTGCCTTTGTGGTTTACTGCAAGATTAACACTGTTGGCTGTAAATCTCAGCCTAAAACCTGTCAACCTTACTACCCGTTGTAAAGACCTGATCGATTGAAATGTTTATTACATGAAACCTCAAGCCCGTGGGCGTTGATAACGTCCGATGACACATTCCTGATACTTTGTTACCGATCGTATAGCTCGGATGGCGAGGATGCAAAGACTTACGTCCAAGTCTGTGCTCATTTGTGTAAAGACTGCTCAGTCGCTTTAAATTACAACTAATAAGCCCGATGAGCATCATCCAGATAACCAGTCATCCCTTGAAAGTTTTTTTGCACCAGTATTTGCAGATATCAAGTTGGACTTCATGAGACTTATCTCGGAACTAGAAGTAGGCTGAGATTCCTTACACGATCACCAAACGAAGTTAGTTCGGACAAGATACCCAATGGAATCAGCAGTACAGGGAAATCGCTCAACTTTTTCTCTCATTTTCTTCTTGATCAAACTGTGACGGGGCATGAATACCTTGCATTTGCCACCGTTCGGTCATTTTTGTTTAGAGGAGGTTGTTTTGACTCTAGGTGGGAGAAACCTGAGTGCAGAACCCCCAAGAATGCTTTTCAACTTGGGAACGGGTAAACAAAGTGACGTCACTCTCACTCGATTGTACTTAGGTTGCAACCGGTCAATCAGAACACACTCGGTATTATAAAGGTATACTTTGGACAATGAAGTATTTCCATTTTTTTGCTTTGCCAGCCTATCGTCTTACCTCATTACATTCCATTTGTTTATAGGCTGAGGGGCTTCAAATTTATGGTTGTTGATCAGACTACCAACTATGGTGTGATGGGGTGGTTGGGGCCATGAGAGGGAAAAGGACTTCTTAAAAGGTCAGACTTTTCACTTTGGGAAACGAAAAACCAAGCCCAATACCATTAGAAAACAGCTCTCATCTTAGGATTTTCTTAGTGGTTATCAAGCACCTTATTTTCTGAGAGGCGGTTACAGGTGCCAATTATTGACTAGTGAAGTCGCTCGTTCTTAATACAACTTTATAAAGGACGTCTCCATTCACAATTTGGCCCCGAAAGCACAGGCAAAAGAACAAACTTTCGAATATCGACACTTTCCTGCAGTTGGCTGTACTCTCTGAATTTGAAGATCGGCCATTCTGAGAAAAGCACGAACAAGGGGTCTCCAGCCCTTGTGAACTGCAAGTTGGCTCTAGGTGGGGGTCGCCTGTGTCGATACGACGATCAAGTTTCAGTAATCGATACTCCGATCAACGTGCGGCCGGCTGGTGTCGGCTATAACTAGCTGCAGTGTTGTGTCAACATCGTCCCTGTGAGGAAACACGACCGGCAACGTTGGTGTCCATCTGTCAGCGCCACCGCAAAGGCAAAGGAATTTACCCGTGCTTTTATGGAAATACGGTGCGCAGGTGTTTTACCTGTTTTATAATTAGGAAATGTCACCACGCCGGCCGTCAGTTTGTGTTTGACAGAATGACGTGTCCATCATCTTGAAGAGATGAGAATTGATTGATAGTAATGTGCATGAATTTCAACACAGCTAAACCTGTGAATATTCAACGAGTACAAGGGAAACGTGGCCAGATTTCATTGGAATCTGAATCCGTGTGACGCCAGAGAAGTGTTTAAGACCAGCCAACTAGTTACGTGTTTTATCAACCGTTTATAAGGCCGGCTTCGTAACAGGCTCTCGACCAGTAAGAATGACTAAAATGTCTTAGGTATTATGAATAATAATTCAACAATGGAACCCTATACAGTAGATCAAACCCTTCAACAACATTGCTTGATCATTGTAAGAAATCACGGTCGGACAGTCGCAATGAGTTAAGAAAAGTGTAATGAACCAGCGTATCAGGGACACTATACAAAGCAATTATACATGTACCATCAAATAGGCCCGTGCTGAAGGGTACCAACAGTTTGCATTCTTGCAGTGTTTTAATTCATAGTCTGCGATTGTGATCTCCATTTACTTTGGAAAAGCCTGCAACTGTATCATTTCCCCAAAGGAAAAGAAATTATAATTATTTTTGATGGATATTCAGTAGCCGTGTACACAAGAAGTCCATTTTGGCAAAGCTTGCATTCATGCTAGGCATTTCTACGCAACTTTTAGAAATCCTTTCCCCCCTCAAAGCCTAGGGCCTTTTCGATATACATGCGTTTGTCCGAAGCTTTTCAGGTTCGATTCTGAAGTGTTCGAGACGAGGCCTCAAGATTTCTGTATAGGGTATTTACAACAGACTGGGAATCTGTTTCAAAGTGGGGTCCTTTTGACATCAAGTAGGATTAACCCAGTAAAGTGCCATGAGAACCGGATGTGGTATCCATGACAACGCTAGAGACAGGTTCACAATGCTGTCATCGACTGAACAAGAGGGAAACTGTTGTGAAGCAGAGTGTCTGCAGATATGGTGTGCTGGGCCTACTTCGCTATAATACTTTGTGTGAAAATGATTTTTGAATGGGACAACTGCACTGACAAGTAACTGAAGTAATACACTCTTTACAAAGGGCTTATCAAAAATTTCTTCCTGGCTGAAATCTAATCAACATCCTTTGGGCTCCATTACAACCAAATGTACCTTCAACAGATCTAGCTGTTACCTGCTTTTGATCCTCCGTCAGCATCGACAATACCCCCATTTCTGTTGCCTGTTCAACGAACTGTAAGGGGTGTCATCGTTGATGGAAAAACTCAGCTGGGATGACCGCATTTCATTGGTTTCCAAGGTCAATTCTCGTAACATTGGGGTCTTACCTAAACTTCGCTCTTTTCTTCCACCTTGTCTATTATTTTGAGGGCGCTGTTTCTGTGAGACCATCCAGTGGTGACTTTAAATAGTTCAGTGCATGCACAGGTCCTTCTGTTCGTGTTGTGAACCCAGAATTTGCTTACTGGAAGCATTTCTGGTAAAGGGATTGATGTATGATTGTTCTCAGCAAAGAAGAGAAAATTTAGTCTGTGCTCTTCATTTCTAACAGTTAAGGCGCAGCTCGTTTTGTTAAAGCAATAAATTTGTTTTGCGAAAATCCATGGACCACTATTCCCTAGTGATCCAGCAAAATCTACAAATCTGCAGGGCTATTTTGTATGCAAGCTAGTGTATAACATTGAGGCTTTCTTCCTGGGATAACATCACCTCAAATTAATCGAACCTTTAACAAACACCACACAGGGTTTTTCACGTACATGTGTAACCTTCTTCCCCGGTTTTTCGGTCTTCACGTCACCTCAGTTCCTTCTGTTTGTAGCCACAGAACTAGAGCACGTCGCAATCTATTTCTGCCCTTTCTTTGAATGTAATGAGATTCAATAGACCCAGTCTTTGGAATAGCATCGACGTTAACATTAAGTCACGGTCATCTATGGGATGTTTTAAGAACCTCTATAAAACCACCTTGTCTGTGGTTATCAGAGATATCTCCTTCTTTTTTTAGCATTTTTTCATCTCAGCCATTGTCCGTTTTATTGTTTTGTTCATTGCTTGTGTTCCGTTCTTTGGTTTTCTTGTACGAGTCATCGTTAGTTTGGTTTCTCCGGTTTTTCTCTTAAAGGGGCATTTCTACAAAGATATGTTTGAACATGCGTCAGTATTTGCCCATACATGACCGTACATCATGTCTCTCTTAGGCTTATATATTGTTCTTGTGTATTGTGGAACGTTTCTCGTTATCGATCCTTGTATAATTTATGATTGTATTTTACACTATGGAAATGAAATGAAAAGAAAACTTGGAATCATCCCTCAAGATACCTGAAAGGGATACTTCACTTACGTCAGTATGATCTTGCTAAATTAATTCGGTCGAAAGATACAGTAGGCACAATGCGAGCACTAAAGGTTGTTTCGTTTTATTTGTGTACCTTTTTGTTTGGTTTTATGAATGCTGTAATGCATCATGAAATTTGGAATGGTAGGAAAAGTATTCTAGTTAGATGCAAAAACATAGACTTCAACATTTAAGCTTCACAACCCCTTACTGGCGAATGAACAGCTCTAATCGGTCTTTTCTATGATAGGCGACGGGAGGGGGGACTGTTCAGGCTATGTCACATGTCCCGGTTTACCATGACAAAACAACAGTCGCAGACGACTGACCATGCCTGCATTATCAAAGATTTCAAAGGTACTCATGAATAAGTTATAACATGTCTGCTCTGTGACGTATCGTCTTTTCAGAAAAACCTGTCAAGTGGAAGACGGGAGATAAGTGGTAATATCGTGAGGTACTTTCAGTGTTAAAAGATCGATTCAGTACAGTTCCAGCCTGAGATTCCACCATTGCGGTTTGGATTGTAAGTCGTGTGCTCGTGCGTGGAAGAAGTTGACACTAAGACTTCAGTAAGATGAAGAGTTTTGTGGCCCTTTGTGTCGTGCTTTATTGTAAGTAAATCGTGAGACAGTCCAACGGAGTCTAAGTTTGATTATAGCCAGAAAGAGTAACTATGGTGGTGGCAGGGCATTTTGAAAGTGGGAGCACCGTACCTCATTGGGTCTGATTACCCGAAGACCCTCATCTAACTTCCAATACTGGCACAAAATATAATGCGGTTTACCAATGGTTGAAACGCTTTACTTTTTTGTAGAATTTGTAGCTTTGGACCGTGGAAATACCACTCAAGTGTCGTTGGGAGGACTGACGTCAGAGGACATAACTTGAAAAGTTGAGAAACCGCTCCTCTAACAGCCACACTTCTCAAAAGAGATATTTACAAGTGGCCTTACCGTCGACAATTTATTAATGACTAATTGTGTTACTGTCACACAAAATCTTTTTACCTCTTCAGGGCAATCAGATACCCTGTGGTGTAACACGAGGGTGCCATAGGCGTCCAAGGGCTCCCTACGGAACTCTGGAAGTGCCATCCGACTTGTTGCGATCCTGATATATTTTATCTCAGGATGACGACATAATTACAGACACGATGTCGACATCCCGATTTGACTTGCCAAGGAATGACAACAACCTTAAAGTAGAAAGTCGACATCCTGAGACGATTCGTCATAGAATGAGGACATCCTGAAATAAATCACAGGACGACCACATTGTGACATGATTTATCGCAGGATGATACTTAACATCATGTGAGTGGGTTGTCGGCACCCTTAGATAATTTAACCAGGGGATGACAATATCAGGGAAGGAAATGAAACGTTATCTAAGATGTTGGCATCCTACTCTGAGGATGTCGTTAAGCGTCATCCCGTTATAAATTATTTCAGGAATCTTTCGTCTTATTTTCAACTTGAAAATGTCTTATTCTTGTATGTCCTGATGTCGACTTCCTATTTTCACGTTGTCATCTTTCAATAAATTATCTTGAAATCATGACCATCTCGTTAAACATTAAATCAGGATTTCGACGTCTTGCCTGTAATGTCACCCTGATTACGTCAAGATCTCAACAAATTGAATGGCGCGTTCAGAGCTCCGTAACTCGCTTTGAGGCAACGAGGTTATAAAACTTGTAGGCGTACGCTTAATTGTCGTGGTTGGAAATGGAGCTCTTTTGTTGTCCACTTTTTTTTGGGGGGGGAGGGGCGTACAATTCATTCAAGCAATTACGCAATTGGGGATAACAGCTTCAAGGCCATCCACGGGACAGCCTAAAGCGGCACAAACATAACGGGATGGTGTTTCATTGTGAACACGGTAGCCGCATAGCACGTGAAGGTTGTGCGCTCGACGAGTAATAACTAAGCCTTTAAGAGGCGAACAGTTTTGATGAAAGAAAAAACGGATTGTGCTGATCTGTTGGTTTTATTTACCATGTAGGTGCCTGTTGACAAATTTCTGACTGGAAATGTTAAAGCCACTTGGAATTATAAAAAAAATCGAGAAATGGGGCGAGTTGGCTCTGAGCGACCAGACACCATTTGCAGGGGCGTTATTCTCACTTATACATTTGACTTTTGAGGCCAATCTTTTTAAGGGCAGATCATGAACCATTTTTTTAGGGGGGGTCTTACAAATCTTTGGGGAGGGGCCCAAAAATATTGTAAATTTTTTTATGTTACCGTTTGTGACCCTTCTGAGGGGCGAGTGCCTTTGGGTTTTTTACATGCTAGGGGGGAGGCTCATTATTCACATATTTGAAAAACATTCAACTTAAAATTCGCCTTTGTTACAGATATCTCTTTTCTTCACGGAACATCTGCAGAGATGAACCAGACCAATCTCCACGTGGCATCATTCAGCATGCGTGGTGTCTCTGGCAAAGTCACTTTCTTTGAGGCTGAGGCTGCTTCTGGTCAAGCAATGGTCATGATCAACGTTGCGTTGATAGGGCTTGAGCTAGGGAACTACACCTGGGCTATCCACGAGAAGCCGATGGTGTACGGCCAAGAGCCGGCCTGCAGCGAGGAACTCGTCGGCCCAGTCTACACACACGCGGGCGATCTGACCGGGGCGCTCAACGCCACCACCACGGTGACGGAGAGTGGGAGCTGGAACGCCAGCTACTCCAGCGCACTTGTCAGCCTGACTGGACCACAAAGCATCACGGGCCGGACCCTAGTCTTGCAGGAAGCATTGTCCCAAGCAGCGTACTGTGCTCAGATCGCCAACGCTCGGGCACTCGTCACGGCAGTGGCCCGATTTGACGCGCCGTTTGCCGGCACGGTGACCCTACGCCAGGAGAGCGGCAACCCGGAGGCAGATACCACCATATTGGTTGATCTATATGACGTCACTGACCCAATTGAACAAATGACATACGCGTGGAGAGTTAGCAGTAACAGCGGCTACAACCAAGACGTAGACTTGGAAACTCGGTGCAAGGAGACAAGTTCCAACACATACAACCCGACGGGAGTTGATGTAATAACCTGTCGACCGGAGGATCCTCTCAACTGTCCCATTGGATATCTGTCTGGTAAATTTAATAACGTAACCGTAACTCCTGTTCCCTCGGCTGTGACGCATTATTTTATCGACACCAATTTACCGCTATCGGGTGAAAACTCAGTCGTCAGCAAATCATTGGTGTTCAGCGACGCCTCGGGTGATCCAGTGGCGTGTTCTCCGATCTTGGAAATGAAACCGAAATCGTCGGAAGCCATAATCAGCGTCAACAACGTGTCGGGTATGGTTCGGTTCCGTCAGAGCTCACCTTATGACGTCACTGAGATCAAAGTGCATCTTGAGAACCTGCGAGGACTGGCTGGTGGTTTTCATGTTCACGTTCTTCCTCCGGTGCCTCGCACTTACGCCAGTGATCAGCCAGCCGGTCCCCAAAATGTAGCCGGCCACTTCAATCCGTACGGCATCGGGGCTGCTCCACCACCCGGCACCGGCACAAATGACCAGTACGAGGTGGGCGACTTAAGCGGGAAGTTTGGCCTGCTGACGGGATATGATAATTTCAATGCCACCTTCCTTGATTGGAACCTACCGTTGTTCGGACGGCATAGCATCATCGGCCGATCTTTGGTGATTCACAAGAAGGAGGGTGATCGTTGGGTTTATGCTGCTATCCCCTATCCGACGAAGAAGAAGACGGTGAAGGCTGTTTTTAAGGCGCCCTCTGTCGGCAAAATCGTGATGAGTCAGGACATCAACGATCCTTACGCCGACACTTCCATCTATGTAGAGATGGCTTATGCGGACGGAACCGACACCACTACGGGCCATAACTGGCACATCCATACAAAAGCCGTTGCTAATGATTACATCTCCAAAGACCGGCGCTGCAGTAGTTGTGCTGGCCACTTTAATCCGTTTGATGCGGACCTCGGTCCAAGTTATGGCCAGTGTTCGCCAGCATTCCCGCAGCGATGCGAGCTTGGCGACCTCTCCAAGAAGCACGGCCAGCTCACCATCACAAACCACATGAATCTTGGCATGGGCAAATTCTTCTTCACGGAGACCTCTTTACCCCTAAGCGGGGTCAACTCCGTCAGCGGTCGCTCCATCGTCATCCACGCCTCCGATGGAGGCAGCCCAAGGATATCCTGTGCCGATCTCCTCGAGGTGCCCCCAACGGTAACCACCGCCGACCTGTGGTCCGACGGCCCCGTCTCCGGTCACATCACATTCCAACAAGAGTCCATCTTCGACCCCGTGCAGATTCACGTGGACGTCAAAGGTCTGAGCAATGTGGCTGGCGGTTGGCACGTCCATGTCCTCCCGATTGACAAGGACATGGACTCGGCCCCGTGCAGCCCCGTGTCTGTCCTGGGACACTTCAACCCTTTTGGTGTTGTCGGATCGCCCCCGTACGGTACACAGGACATGTATGAAATGGGCGACCTGAGTGGTAAATTCGGAAGTTTCTATGGGTATGTGGACTCGGCGGATCACGTCTACCACGATACCAACCTAGCCTTGGAAGGTCCTCGCAGCATTATCGGGCGGTCCCTGGTGGTTCACAAGAGCGCTGACGGATCCCGATGGGTGTGCGCTACTTTGCACCGTAAAACACATCCAGATGACTTCATCGTGACGGCCAAGGCTGTCGTAACCGCAACCGATTATACTGGATATGCAATACTGGTGAGTTAAACGGCCATTAACCGAAAGTAAATCAGGCAAGTCAGTTATGAAAAGGAAATTAGGTCTCAGGGGCGAACTGGTAACGTAAACAGGAAAGCGAACCAGATTAATGTCGAAGATGTTTCCTTCCTTTTTCTAACGCAGAGTCAGACACGATATCACACGGGCGCCTTGGGAGACACCACTGTGGAATTTGGCGTGCTTTCGAATGTTGCCGAGGTTAGTAAAAGACATTTATAGCTTCCGGTCCGGTACATCATCGTACTCGACGAAAATGAAACACTCTTGAAATGAGAGAGAAGGCCCTTGGAACATTGCTTAATTAATGGACTAATCACATTGGTGTGTGCGTATTGGCTTATTTGAACCCGAATTACGAAGATCAGATGGGTGAATAACGCTCGACGAATTAGCTGCCATGACTTCTTCCCGCTAGTTTTCGATGCTACGTAATACTGTTCGCTGTAACGTTCAATGTTCACTGATTACTCAACATATATGTGTAAAAAATATCAAAATGTCTCATCCCAACAGATGATATACATGAGATACACTGATTATGAGTTTGTCCAAATTTTCTTGAAAGGTGACTCTTTTAACAAAATACTTTTTCTGACAGATGGACACATTTTATTGGAACTTTCGTCCTGTCGAACCGGAGGATGATGCGTGTACGGGCTCGTCGTCAATTTTCAATCCTCACAAAGTGTCCGTAAACAGGGTGAGTTAAAATCATCAGGAAATCTATACGCAATCAAGGACAGGCCAATTTAAGACTCATCCAGTGAGTAGTGTTAAACACCTGCCGTTCTTTATTTCCGAAAAAGAAGAGATGGGTGTCATTTAAAGTCATACTTTAAGATGTGATTACGCCTTGTGCTATGACAAATAGCCAACGTGTTATCCTTGAAATTTCTAAAAGTGAATCATCTGCACAAGAGCAAAGATCATCTTTATCATACGCTCTCTTCTGTTTTTTTCTGACATATACAAAAGGATTATGGGAGCCAGTGCGATGCGAAAACTCAGCTCCGATGTGCTGTGGGTGATATGACCGGCAAGCACGGAAACGTCAGCAGCATCGTCAAACGCACCGTCTACACCGACGTCAACCTACCGCTCAGCGGTCAAGACTCAGGTAGCATAAATCTGTCAACACATAAAAAATCACTCAATGTGGAGTTGACTTAAGTAAGCTTGCTATTCAGAGACTTATCAAAGTCTGTGATGATCCAGGGGAGCAAAGTTTAGATTTCCTTTCCCGGACAAAGTTGTCACAAACTTGTTCATAATGATATAAAAACTTGTGCTGTATTTTAAAACCCTTTTAAAACGTGTGTTGTAACATTTCAGTCCTAGGACTTTCCCTTCATCTGATATCGACAAACACTGGCCAGTTTACCTGCGGTACTTTAGAGCCAGATGCCAGCACCGGGAGAGTCGAATACTTATCGTATCCAAGGTCCACATCATTTGATCCGTGAGTACCGTAGTCAGTCTTTGTAGATAAATAATTGTATTCGTCTGTACAACGATCAAAGTATCATCTGATACGTCTTTTGACATTTCAATCTGACGACTTGGACGAGTCGATAGTGTGATCTTTGTCAAATGCCCCATCAACGACTGGCAAAGAGACTGGCAAAGAGAAGAATGCTACGAGCAAAATTTAAAAAAATACTGAAATGCACGAATATCTTGGAGGGTAAAGCGCTGATTGGACACGTATTGGACACAACGAGTGCGAAATCGAGGACTTGCCCAATAATATTTAACCATTTACCAGGGCAACCGAATTTTTATCAAATCACTTGTCCCGCGATCTCAGATATAAATTCCGGCAGGCCTTACACGATTATATGACTGGTGCCGAGATGTGGCAGATAGTGACAACGCAAGAGCCAGAAGTTAATCAAGTGACGGGATGCGCAACGTTGAAGTTTTACTTCATTGGTGAGTTGGATGACAGATGAATGATGGTGACCTCATCCGTAACCTGGGCCAAACACTGGCTCACATTCCTGGAAAGGCCTGAGACTTTTATGCATCTTATCGTTACATTTAAAATTGGAGGATATATAGCGAATACCAGGGCGAGAGAGCAACTTGTGTGCCCTTGTGGCGTTGGATGGCTGGATTTGAGTATTTCAAGGAGACTTTGTGTGGGAATAGATAAGAAAAAACAGAAACAAGACATTTAGCAACCCGCCTTTCGGAAAAGGTGCTGAAGCCAAATATTTATTTTTTTCTAACTTTTCTCTGTAGGTGCTGGCCTAGATGACATGGACAGAGAGTTCAAGCAGAAGGTCCAAGCCGACGGTCTGGGTGAATATTCGCCCACCTCGCAATGCAGAGGTAACACACTTGGCTTATCTGTTCTGCCATAAATTTGTGCATTTTCGTGGCACTCTACAGCAGTGAGCTAGTCTGAAAAGAAGAGTGAAGTTTCAGTTATAACACACCTTTTGAAGGTCTATTTGTATGAATGAGTGAATCACACGTGACCGTATTTCAGCCAACGAAGGCAAAGAACCAGCAAGAGGTGTGTTGTAGATTTGTACTTGAATTATTCGCACGCCTAGACATCGCGCGAGAATGAATTTTAGAGACCAGTGCCTGGTCCGGCACTGAACTCGAAAATGTTGACTACAGCGCCCTCACATGACGAGAACAATAAAAGTAACTCAAAAACTGAATCTAGGGGAACTACAAGCATTGCTTTTATTACTGAATTGCTTGTTGAATCACTGATTAGCTGCATGGTTACATTGCCTGTGACCGGAAGAGGGTCCATTAATAGGACCCTCTTCCGGTCACTAAGAGTCCCCAGGGTGCACAGAATACACCATTGACCTCGTAGTCGGTCCACATGGGTATAAAACCAGTACAGTTTGAATAGCTTCAGCGTACATAGGCTAGAGTCTAACTACTGAGGTTTCGATTGAAATCCAATACAGTCCTTGCTTGACTGTACCAGACTACATTCAAAAGGCAGTGTCAAGCCTTAGTTCGTGTTTGAACTTGATTCTAACCAGGCTCAGTTACAGTGGGTCCAGTATCACTTGAGCAAAAGGCAGATCTTTTATTCACCCTTCTATTCGCCTCGTTAGTGTCGAGCTGTCGGTTTTTTCAAAGGGCTTTTCGACATCTTCACACAACTACATTGTACAAGGATGCACAAAGAATGTACAGGGGATAGTCTGTCCTCTTATGCCTATGAGCTGAAGTACATTGTAATACGAAGGGCATTTGTATGGAGTTAAATTTCCTTCAGGGACTTGCTTTATAAAATTGTCTGTATTCTTTTCCTATTCTGTCAGATATCAGTGGAGGTGGTATTCAAACGATGCCCGCTGCATTGCCCATGTTCTTCGTGCTACTTGCCAACTGCTTTATCCTTTTTCTGCTTCAGTAGCCTTGGCTGTGAAGACTTTCCACTGGAATCAATCTTGGGGTTATCATCCAGAAGTAATTTCCATCATCGGTGCAGGTGCTTATTTAAGGTGGTCTGCTGTCCACATTTGACCGAGAAAATTATTGTGCATTTCTATTGGAGGTTATTGAGTGGGATAATATAGAAGGTTACACCGTTTTTAAACCTTAACATTTTGTTTCAAGTAAAACATAAGGTTATTGTGCACATTGTGCTTGAACATTTCTTTATGTATACGCATACTATTTTAATGGTTTTTCTTCCAACGCTGCCAAAATGACTTCCAAAACTGTACTCAAAGACTGTTGAATGTGGCATTCAGTTTGTCAAACAGACAACTTCAACCAATCCGCCCGGAGCAGAAGCACCCCCGTCATCGGTTGAAAAGAGCCATTCTGGTCGGGAGTGTTCAATTTGTTGGTAGCGATGCAAATGTAATGCTTGCGTTCCGTGGTCGTTCGTGAACCAGCGATCATCGCAGTTACCAGTTGCTACCGAAAGAATCTGCGTTGCTCGGAAAATTGCGCCCTCTCTTTGTCCAGCTCGGGGCCCATACTTGTTTTTTGCTACATTTCTTTTGGGTACATTGTTCTGCTGATTATGGCAAAGGTCCCATGGCTCTGGTAAGGCTACTCCAAATTTCAGCAATGAAATTGAACTGTTGAAAGAATAGACTTGAAGAAAGTCTTTCCACTGAATACGGGCGTTTCACAATAGAGCGCCTCCAAGAGTATGCAACGCGTTGGCCAACCACCGTGCTCGAAATCTGTTGACCCTTTCGAAACACGCATTGGGTCGACAGATTTCGCGCATGGTGATTGGTCAACTTGTTGCAAACGCTTGGAGGCGTGCTATTGTCAATCGCCGGTGTAGAGCCTGAAAGTGAAAAGTCACGCAGCGAGCTTCCGGAACCCTCGCGCGGTCCTTCAATGGGGAGTTTATATTCGGCCGTCCTATCACGTTCAATACTTTTTGGAAGAATAATTCTGAACTAAAACCTCCCCATGAAACACTCGTGTTGGAATTTCACCTTTGTCTTCTTCAAGTAATATTTAGGAAAAGTCACCTGGAGATGGGTAAAAAACGAATTTCATTAACGACCTTTCACGGGTATCATCCTAGGTCGAGTTCGGGCGGCCTGTTCTTGACACGGGTTTTTTGTTCTCGCGCTCAAACGGCGGGAACACGACTCAAGAACACTGTTCTCGGAACAGGATCACATACCACCTCCCCGTCAGGGTTTTACAGGAACACACGGAAAATCTCGTGAGATTTGGATTTTTGAACAGCTGCAAAAAGTAAAGAGATGGCTTCCAAAGCCATAGCCAATGGGAAGTTTTGCAAAATTACCATTAATTATTTTCTGTAACACAGAAATGAATGTCCCTGTTTATACAGAAAAGAATTCAGCCCATCCAAACATTAACTCTCGAGAAACGTAGCCCACATGGACGCCGCCATGTTGCTGTCACTAACTACCAGCGATAACCGCTTGTTTGTTCCCGGCGTTCGAGCGGCCAACCCACGAACAACAAATCGAGCTGTTCGTGAACATACGGGAACAAGCCGCCCGAACTCAGCCCTAGTGTATGTTTTCAGTGATAAATATGTGCATGAATTTTGTGATAATGTGCCACCGCAAACGTTACCGGCGTAAGTGCGTTCTGCTTGCAGCCCAGCGTCGTTCATACCGATTCAAGATTGTCATAGTGGATGGTACATGTTTACGGAGCTTGTTTACGTGCTTGCTGAGATCTTGACCATCACAGGTCAACAACGATGACATCTTGACCTTGAGTTGATTTATCATGGGATGACGACATTCTGAGCTTATTAATTACAGGAGGACGACATACATGCAATGGGAATGTATATTTGACATCCGCAGGTAATTTATTGTAGGATGACATTTTGAAAGTAAGATGACCACATCCCTGCCTGTAACATCTTGCTTGATTGTCGTCATCCCGGATAAAATGTCAGGATCTCAACAAATTGAATGGCAGTCCCAGGGTTCCATACATTTGCGACCGTCCATTTTATTTGTGGACAACAAATCTGTTAATTCAAGGAAAATCCACAGAGATTAATCAAGACAGACAAACAAGAATTTTGTCACAAGTTAAGCCGTTTTTCATAGTAAATACTTCTTAGGCAAAGAGGTGTACATGTACATGTTTTTTTGAAGTAAGTATGTATATATCCGTAATAAAATGGCTACTTCCAGTCATTGTTTGGTTTCTGGATCGTTCTCATGCTGGTGCTTTGCAGGTTTCTTGGTGTTGCCACTTTGTTTTAGAATGATTTTAAATAACTGTTTTTGAATGATTTTGTGTATTGGGGCGTGGCATATCATGCTTTTCCAACTTTTAATAAATTTCATTGTTGATAATTTGATTGCCTGATTGTACGGCCAAAAATGACACGAAGACTACTAATGAAATAGGCTGTACTCTTTTCAAGTCACAATCGTGTTTTCCCACGAAGGGTATACCCAGCAAGAAATGAGACCGAGGGGTGCCCCCCCAACAACAGGAATTCCCCAGATTCCTGCGAGACAATGACCAACACAAAGCAGGGGGGGTTTCTCTCCGTCTCATACCTTGCTGCATATGACGAAGGGCTGCAAAAACCATGGCTGGCCGTCAGCACAAAAGTAAAAGAATAATTCACATAGTGTAGAAAACTCAAGCAGCTATCAGAATACTTGATAATAACATACGTTCTATTAAATGCTAAATGGAAACTCGACCCTCTTTAAATAAATGGTAAAATGAAAAAACAACCACGGGGTGAGATTTTTGACAAACTTTGGCTGCCTATACGTGTTGCTGGAAAAATGAGAGTCGTCTATAAACCCTACGCATAGTCGCCATCTATCAACCACTTTGTGATTCATCCGTGCTTTCAACACGAGAGTGGACTGCATTTTCAACCCTGGCCGTTGTATTCATAACAAATAATAGCCCTTTTACGTGAACTCCTTCGCTACAGAAGGGTAAACCGTGCGTGGAAAACTGGTTGCGGCGGTGCATGCGTCAATTGAGTTGTTGCTAACTGCACACGGAGAGAAGCTGAGGAAACAACGCTTCGAGACTAATTTGCTTGTGGCATGCAGGTGTTTGCTGATCCTCTGGATTATGCATTGTATTCACATCTATCGGTTTTGTCGTGTATAAAGAACACAAACTTAGGATCTGTCAGCTGGACAAAATTAGGCTGGTTGGATTTTTACCTGGTGCCTCAGTGCTCAGTGGTTCTCTCGGGCATTTTAGATTGCACCCCTGACCTTCCATTGAGGGCGCAAGGAGGTGAAACACACAGCACTCCGAAACCCTTCCACGGTTGTCAGACTTGAATCCAGTCTAATACATTGGGGGCGTGGCAAAGAGACAATGTAGTCGACTGGTATGGTCACAGCTAGCGCGCCACTGTGTGGGATTCACGTCAGGTACTGCTTCTCTGATTGTTGCAGACTTTTAAGGAAATGACGAGTCACCTAGCGTATTGGTATGATTCACATGAGTGCTCCCCTGGCTCATGCAATGTTCTAACCATGCTCTGACGTGGGGGTCTGGTGCTGTGGAAACCAACACGGAAGTTATTATTGGTTGGACGCATTAACGCCACGAGGTTGAGAATAGTTTCGCATGAGCCTCGCTGCGTACACATTCCAAAGGGCACTCGAGCTGCAATTCAGTTTTGAGGGACCGCGCTTGTGCATGTTGTGAGCGATAAGGTGACTTCCCCCCTGGATCGAGTAACACATTTTGTAATCCGACCACAATGGATCGTTTGGCCAAGACGTACATCGTGTGTAAGTATTTAGCGTTATTTCTGTTGAGACTAAACAACCTGGTATAGTTTCATCTTTAAAGGTAATAGTAGAAAGATGTAAAACTCTAAAATGGTTAACTGCGTGAAGTGTTTTGTGCTATAAAGTTGGAGTGAATTAACATTTCCTAAAAAGGCAATGACACCAGGATAGAGTCGGACACTCGTGCATTTTAGCGGTTTTAATAAACTTATTCTTACAGAGTTATAGTCTATCAAAAGTTATCGAAAAAATGTCCAAATCCAATCGAAGCCATAGACTGGAATGCATTGCCATGGATCCGTCAACCTGTATCCTTTGTGATTTGGTGAGTCTATGATGAGTCCATTAAGCAGATTGTAAAATCGCAAATGAAATATGAATATTCCAACAAGACTTTTCTTTTCTTAATCCTCTCACCTTAGACTAGAACTAAATGTATGCAGCGGAGTGCAGACCAGTGTACTTCCTGGTTCGTCCAAGACTTTGGACCCGTGTGAACATTGTTATAAAATCCGTCAATTTCAATTGAGTTGGCCATAAAGTTATATAACTTTTCAGTAAGTCTATATTTACATACAGAGTTTTGTTCAGGCTCTTTCGTGACAGTAAATCTTTCAAGAACGTACATTCGATATGAATGTGTACGAGTTATGCCCGTACGCAAAGTGTAGCTCGAGAGTTTAATAGGAAACATTGAGCTTGCGGTTCAGTTTGGACCCCATCAAGCAGGCCTGTTTTGAGCTGTACAGACATAAATTGACAGTATTTAAGGTCACCCATAAAGATAAGGTTTGAAAATATATATATTTGTGAATGTTCGGTTATACTTTGTGCCTGCCTTCTTTTGATGTGCATTGCTCACGCCAGGCCTGACGACCCCGGCACCTGTCAACGCCGTGCGGTGCTGTGATTTCGCCTCCTTGCTTGGAGGGTCCACCATGTACATACAGTTGCGAGACCATATCACAAACATATGGCATAAACAACAAAGACGTGTGAGTGCCAGATCGATTCGATGGCCGCCTAGTATTACCCTCGATCGAATCATAGATAGGAAAATTTTTTTAAAAACTCAATTCAATACTGCACGTTTGTGACCATCCGGGTTACTAGACACACTTGTGGTAGCATTAAAAGTACGGGAAAAAGACTACCAACAGCACAACATATCGAAGTCAGTCAACATTGTTGTGGTCAGTTACTCCCCATCTTCGATGACCTAATTGACCATTAAAGCGGCTGGTTTGGGAAAAGAAAGATATGTGTGTCGATTTTTAGGAGGTTTAATTTTGTGTTGTTTTGAGAATTGTCCATTGTTTAACGAATGCTTTTGTTTTCCCTATATCAACACCCACACGCTGCATTCGATTAATAAATATTTCAAATTTTGCTCAGCACGCATTCTCATCAGACAAAACCGATAAAGGCGTCTTTCCATAGGTGTGTCAACACTTGCCAAGCATTGCGTATCCGTTGCCGGTAGAACGCAACATATACGTGCGCTATGTTAATTGAGTCAATTTTTGTGTCTGTGAAAGTGAAAACGCATGAATGCGTCGTTCACGCAACGCAGCCCAAAAAAGGTACATATGAAAGGCGCCTAAAAAAGTGAAAATAACACAAGCGGGATGTCCTCTTAAGAACAGTCACGGGAATCAATGGTAACAATTGCCAACCACCTGTGAGTATTGAACGCTCACGTGAGATCAGGCTCATGACTTTGAACACAACCTCTGTGTACTGATGGACAAATATTTTCTTACTCGCATGATAAAAGGTTTTATCAGCCGAGGTTTTATAGATTTGCATTCTTCGTTTTATTTTGTCTTTCCAGTCGGATAACATCAAAACATTTTGAGGACGGTGTGTGTAGAGGGTGGAAGGGTTCTGGTGTAGCATATCATGACCTGCATAGGCCTCTGTAAACTTTGCGAAATAATCCAGGAAATGGAAGGGAAAGAAATGTCAGTTGCTAGACATGACGCAGGAAAATTGGCGATTCCTTGGGGCGCGTTTGCGCAGTTACTCCTGTTAACACGAGTAGGATGCGTGCGCATTACACTTGGGTGCAGGAGTATACTCCCCCTCTATCGAGAGTATACTCTCACTGACCCGCGGGTCGTACTCCAGCCGCTCGAACGCTCAGGAGTATAGGCCTAGTCGTTTTTAACACGAGTAGCTCGCTTGAACGCACGCTTAGAGTGCCATTTGGTAACAAAGGTCGTTATGTGTGATGTATAGGTTAATCCAGCGACCAGATGTAGAGGCTATTACTGATAGACTATCCTATGCGTACGCACGTGACACGCGCGCGTTGCACTTCTCTCAGACCAATAGGGTGTTCTGAATTGCCAAAATGCTCGCACGCGCTCAAGTTGATACCCGTGCACAAGTGTGATGGTCCCGCGGTTATGGCGTCTCCACGGATCTGTCGATACTTGCATACTCAACATTATTTTAGAATTAATAGCGGTAATCTCGAAATTACGAAATGTGCTCTTGGAGACTTGAATTGCGTTGTGGACTACCAAAGTGTGACGTCATTTTCAACCAGTAGTGCAAACGAATGGAGTACGCACGCGCGCTGATTCACACGCTGGTTCTCGCGTTATTGCATTTTACACATATAATGGCGCGCGTGAAGTTGCCACCTTGATACTCTATTGCCCCCCCCCCCCCCCGGGGGCGCGTTGCAGAAGAAACTAAATCATCACCAATGTGATTCCTGTGATATCTGTTGTGTAACTTGCAGGGTTGGCATAACTTCTGAGGTTGAACCTGAACCTTGCCTGCTGGTTGGTGTTTTTTGGACATTGGATCAAGTACGGCACCCTAGATAGTTTTACAATCCATGATTTATTTTATTTTGTTTTATTTCTTTTTCAGTTTTATGTCCCAAATGCGGCAGGGCCTATGCGATTTTGTAACACAGTATGGTTGAATGTAATGTGGGGAGGTTCTCTGGTTTCTATGAGTGGGTGAAAATAACCGAAAAAAAACACGCAATCGTGAAACGTTTGGGGTAAACATGTATTTCATAGGATATAAATAGGTATGTTATGCCGAGCCTGGCATATTAAGTGTTCTTTCGTTCGCTCTTGGTATTAGCGAAACGGGTGATGGAATGTTGGGCCCGAAGCTACTTGTCGTCCGATCTTTTTCACTATTGAAGAATCGGGACACCGCCACAATACAAGCAGGAAACGGGCAAGCCTGCGTCGTGCATTTGTTCCACACCTTACTGATTTTGACGGGAAAACTGTGTTTGTATAAAGTCGGCAATGCATTATTTTCCCTCAGACACGTCATCAGCCTATCCGTTGCATTGATTGTTGACAGTCGCTGACTGGTTCAATGTGGTTCCAAGACCAGAAAAGTCTGAACAGACACTGAGTCAGGTCCCCCCTGCCACGTTATTGATTCGGGTTGAATGTTGCCTGTCTTCTGAAACCCCTTTCCTGTAATTGTTAGACTCTGGAGTTCAAGTTGTAAAGGTCTGGTACATGACTTTTTGTGTATAGTATGTTTTTTCTAATTTCCCGCATGACGTACACACTGATTGCACGGTCTTTAACCAGAAAAGAGTTGGGGAGGAATCCGTTCCTAACATCTTTCCCGATATCTCCACAGTGCTTTTTTTTTTAGAGTTGAGTCCCTGGGGTTTTTAGAGTAACTCTTTGCGGTCATTTTTACACCCATTTTGCCAAAAAACAGATAGGCCTATAATCTGTTCTTGCGCAGCGGGCATTTTTCTAAGATGGGTCAGCCGAAAATGTATACTCTTTTTCCACCGCGGTGCTCAGTTTACGCGGGCTGGTACGGCATGCAGCCTTAAACGCACTTCAAATGACTCCATCAACAGAACTCTACGTTTGATTGAGCTCAAACTTTTCATTTGTAACAAGGAGCGTCTTTGCATGCAGACCGGAGTTACGGCAAACTGAATGTGACCTAGGCCTTAAAAATAGAACTGTCTTTGTTTGACGAAAAGCATATTTTGAAAAAAAATTAACTGGGCAGCCTTTGTCTGAAGAGTCTGTAGTTTGACATTTATGCAACCGTCATGCACAATAATTCCTGCACCACAACCAAGATGATCCAGTCGATAGTTCAGGCCCCCTTCGTGCAGGGAACAATGAATCATTCAGATTCTGAGCAAATATTTGTAGTCCAAAATTCCCAAATTTCCCACGCGCGTGTTCACATTACGCCGAGGACAAAGGGGTTGTATAAGTACTGTGGCAGACTCAACTAACCCTATGCTAACGACTTGCCCTTTGACCGAGCCTTGAAGTTGGAGGACATCAAAACGTCACCCCGCCCTACCTGATGTCATCATCGAAAGGCCAAGGTATAGCACAGGGGACTAGTGTATTTGTGTGATGTCCAGCGCTGTACACATACACATCGATAAAGGTTACAATCACAAAGCAGACTAAATTTTACAAACTCCACGTAAAGGAACATACGAGAAGGGACAGACTACAGCTAATTGAAAATTTACATGTGTAAAAAGGATAATGTCATGCAGGTGCTCAACTGTCCCCACTCAAGTGATGCACCCGTATCTACCCCCTTGACAGCTATCAGAGACCTGTATATAGCCGCTGCAGACATTAAAGGTAATGGTATAATGTCTGCTTCGTTAGACACCACAGGCCCCTGGCATGCATGTAATGAGTAGAAGGATCTTGCAATTCTCTTATCTGCATAATGTAATCACACGGTCAGCGTAAAGGGCACAGGGCCAGTTCTAAGTTCATCGGTAAACTGATAAGGTATCCAGCACCTACAGATAAACAAGACTACATATGCCTGTGCTAGTATGAGCATGGAGGAAGGAGGAAGCATTTGTGTGATTGTAGGGGGTAATCGTAGAGTTTAACGCTGCCCTGAACGCTAGTATTCAGTCGCTGTTTTGGACCTCGTGATTTTTGTTCATTCGCGGTCATCAAGTTAGCCTAATGGGCACCTATTTAAATGCCTTTCCGGTGATCAAGCAGCCATTTTATACTCAGTTAAATAAGCCAGTGTTTTTCATGCTTTACAACTAATAGGTTTGGCCTGCTGTTCCTTCAACTAATCAGACACATTAATCACCATTGGTAATCAAATGCATCGACGCACAATATGCTGATACCTCTTATCGTTCATCGCCATATCTTTAATTTCTCGGTTATTGTTTTCGGGTACAACCTGAAATTCGTGTAGATTGGACTTTTGGAGCTTTGTCTGCCCATGCATGTATCTTTCCTATTCCGAAACGTCCCATCGCTGTGCTTTGCCAGTAGGTCATACTACATCAATTGGACGTTTCTCAGTAAACCTA
Source organism: Acanthaster planci (assembly GCF_001949145.1). The sequence goes on from NW_019091425.1 coordinate 904,159, forward strand.
GCAACTGAAATTGCAGTCGCTAGGTGCAGGCCGTATAGCCAGGAGCTAGTTTCAACGCAAAATGATTCGTGTGGTTAGCCAGTGGTGTAGCCACGGGGGTGGGGGGGGGGCGCATGTGCCCCCCACAAATTCCCGGTGCCCCCTAGGTGCCCCCTCCCACTGAAAAAATGGATGAATGGATATTGAACAAGGCTAACAAACACTTGCCCCCGAAAGCCACACCACTGAAAGCTGGTGCCCCCATAAGATACTGGTGCCCCTTTGTGCCCCCCCCACTGGTAAAATCCTAGTTACGCCATTGTGCTTGGCAGTTACAAGGTATAAATTCATCAATGGTCCAGGACTGCCTGGTCTTAAATGCGTAGGCCTCAACTCGAGGAAATAAGGAAGTTTGGGATTGGACGCAAGTAGCTTCTGAAACGTCATTCTGAAATCCTCCGGAGAAGTCGAAAGTATTTCCCCGTAGGTTTACGGTTGTTTACTTACAAGTAATAAACACTACTTGGTGGACGAAAATAATCAGGCCTACACTGCATCACTAGACTTCTATTTCTTCAATCGGAAGATGTGAAATTAACATCAATATGTGAGGCAAACACAACGCCATGGTTCACGCTGTCGTAATTAGAATGGGACTGCACAGAAGTTAAACATTGAAGGAGTGGTTATTAGTGTATTACACGATACTCCAGTTTAGATGCATTGCAAAGAAAGAAGAACGTGTCGCCCTTTGTTGTGGATACTTGCTTGAGCAACTCATTCCTGAGATATTCGCTAACATCATTGGTCGAGACAAGAGCAAATTTGATTCAGGGCTATAATTTTATTTGGCGCCTGATCTATCGAATCGAGCCACAAGCTTCTGGCGCATCTAAGCTCAGTTGAATGCCCCATTGAAATGATGACAGTGCGACCGTCCAATTTTTTGGCAACACGCCATGCATTCGTCACAGTCTAGGGAGTTGAATGAAAGGAGCTAAGACCTGACTCCATAGGTTTCAAACAAAAGATGCTCCTGCATATCGGTGAGAAATGCCACGCTCTTTTTATCTGAATTGACATTTGATATATATCCTATTTCAAAACCTTCTTTTTTCCTTTCTACCCAGTGGGAACATTTATTCACCATACCATACAAAAAAATCAGTTGTGTTCACAATAATAAGAGGAAAGAACTTTAGAAAGGTTTTTTTTCTGACATCGAATTAAAAAGAGCGGTAATGCCAAAGCCAAAAGATTAAATGAAGTGCACTTTAGGTTTTGTTCACTTATGCTCCAAAAATAGTTTCAGTATTCAAATGTGGATGAACATTCGGGATATCCTTAATCCGTTCACTCATCTGATTCTAAAAAGGAGATTAGTAACTCATGTAAGTACAACAAGAGTTTCGCTATGTACTTTATAAAAGGAATACAATTCATTAAATATTCCCCAATGTCAGGCAGATAGGAATTTACATCCAAAATTCCACGAGTTTTAACATACACTGAAACCAGCGTGTATCTGTCGCAGTAGGATCTAAGATAGTGCACAAGACACCAACCATTTGGTAAGTGGAAACTAAACTAAACTCAACTAAAGGCCGGCTCATTCTTGAGGCAAAAGCGAACACGGACGCCAATTTTTTTTTTACGTCAGATCAAATAATCGCATTGCGAATTCGTAAAAGTTGAAAACATGCATGCCAACTCGAGCAGAATTTCGCTTCCAATTTTTCGTGATGTCAAATTTGTTTCGCTTTCGCGTTCGCTTGCAGTGAAAAGAAGACTTTATTTTACCATTAAGGCCCTGTATCGGCCTCATGGTCAGATCGAGCATTATAAGATCACATTGTCGCAGTGGCAGAGCGTTCTGGCTCTCAAACCTTGACAGGTACAATACGCAATACGCGCATGAAGAAAAAAATCAGGTAGTACATGGACGACACCAACTTCCATCGCATCGTAGCTCACGGAAGCGCTAAGCCACATACACAACCTCTGGCTGTTTCCACCCTCGATCTATGTTTCAAACATAATATTGTCCTAATGGCAGAGTGGGAACCTCAAAATATCGACCCCCATCGCGGATAGCATCAGTAGAGTTTGCAATTATACGAAGATTGGTCCGTTGATAACCCCTTTCCGTCGGCCATTTCGATTCTCCAAGTTACTCTTTGGTCCAGAGGTTCAGTTTCAGAGTTGGGTGCAAAGAAATCAGCGGCGTGGACACTTTCTGCCACAACAAGATCAAGGATTACAAATGCATTTCCACATCAGTTTTCTACGGAGTTCTGAAAATGCCATCCGACTTGTCGACATCCTGACTTATTTTTTTGTCGAGATGACGACATAACACAGGCAAGATGTCGACTTCCTGAGATAAATTATTCTATGGTAACGACATCCCGCAAGTGTTATGTCTACTTCACTACTTGTAATTGTCCCTTTGTACACATGGTAAGTTAAGGAGGTCCAGAGCATCTGTAACGTGGGCTCGGATGTTTCTTCCACGGTCCTGCGTTTATCTGAGTTCATGGTAGGTCAATCTCATGTACTTAATTTAACAATGTCGTCATCCCATGATAAATTATCTCACAATGTCGACATCTTGCCTGTATTATGTCGTCATCCTGAGAAAACAGATGTCAGGATCTGAACAAGTCGGATGGCACTTCTAGAGCTCAGTAGCTTCTCTCATTTTTGTCTTCAAGGACCTTGAGAAAAATACAGAGCGTATGGCACGCTCATTGCCCCACGCGGCCTATTTTGAAAATTTTTGTTCACGACTGGCGATTCTTAAAGATTTCCATATCCCCACCACTGTTAGTTCAGAGTTGATTTTTTTTTACAGCTAGCCCAATTTTTTCTCAAGTTTTGAAAATAGATCATACAACTCTACACAGAACAACAAAAGGTTTGTGCTCTGAACTGGGGTACTGGTGCAAGTGTTTGTTTAGTTAAACCACATCTTAAACCACAGGTTTTTTCCGCTTCTTTGCTACCGGTCCATGTTTAATCTTTTGCTTCTCTTATTGTTATATCTCAATTGTTAATGCTTGCCATCATCAATACAATTAAAGTGCACTTTCCTCTCTCCCTCCCTCTCTCTCTCTCTTATATTAAATAGTTGGAATCAGTCTCATGCTGGCAGAAGTCGTTGCACAAGATCGAACCTACATTGCGACTTTCAGTATGGCAGGGGCGTCAGGTAACGTGACATTCGCGCAAGGTCCAGGTGCCAACACGACCATCTATCTCGCCATGTCTCTACCTGCCGGCACGTACAACTGGACTGTCCACGAGCGACCTAATTTATACGACCAACGACCGCCTTGCAATGAGATTTTCACTGGGGGCGTCTTGGCAAGTGGCGGCGACCTCACAGCTGCCCACGGCCAGCTAACGGGCGGGACGAACGTGATGGCAGAGTTCGGTAACGACCAGCTGAGGCTGATGGGTACAAATAGTCTTTCCGGTCGATCCCTGGTCTTAGAGGACACTTCGTCTGGTGCCGTCATCTGCGCAAACATCCTCGACTTTGACACTGACGTGGTGACAGCGGTGGCAAAATTTATGTCGCCGTTTGCTGGGACAGTAACGTTCCGTCAACGACAAGACGATCCATCTGCACTTACTAGTATTCTAGTGGATCTGTATGATGTGTTGGGACCTTTAGAAGCGGTCTCATACCGTTGGGGAATTCACTCTGTCGAAGAGTACAATAAAAACATGGACCTTGAACAGCGATGCAGTAACACCATGCCGGCCATTTTCAACCCGACTGGTGCCGATGCGTCTTCCTGTCAATCCGATGAACACAGCACATGTCCCATTGGAGGACTTTCGGGTAAGTTCGGAGATGTGACGGTGAATCCGGTGTCTTCGAGTAGAACGCGGTATTACATCGACACTAATCTACCTTTGGGACAGGACGGCAATTCGGTGCTGGGGAAAAACTTGGTGTTCGCAGATAGCAGTGGAACCTTCATTGCCTGCTCACCCATTCAGGTTTTGCCGTCCAAAACCGTAAGTGCCGAAATCAGCGTGTCGGGGGTGAATGGGAGCTTGGAGTTCCGGCAGCGTTCCCCTTACGACGCCACTCACATCTCGGTCAATCTAGCCAACCTCCAGGGATTGGCCGGAGGCTACCATGTCCACGAACAGCCAGTGAAGGGACGGATCAACAAGGATGACCTACCAGCGAGCAATGACAACGTCGGAGGGCACTACAACCCCTTCGGTGTGGACGCCGGAGGGTCACCCAGTCCGGGAACGGGCACCCACGACCAATATGAGGTAGGAGATATCAGCGGGAAATTTGGAAGATTAACTAGTATGGACGCCTTCTCAGATCAGTTCGTCGACTGGAATATGCAGCTTTTTGGAAAGTACAGTGTAATCGGACGTTCTATCGTTATCCACAAAGAAGAGGCAAACGCACGCTGGGTCTATGGCAATATAGGCTACCCGACCGAAGTCACAACAGTCAAGGGGGATTTCAGCTCTGTCGTGGCGGGTGAGATTGTTTTTCGTCAGGACGCCGCCGATCCTTTTTCAGATACGACCATCTTCGTAGAAGTCACACACGCTGACGGCTCAGACACAACGAGCAACCATAATTTCCACGTTCACGACAAACCGATCGAGAATGACTACGTCTCCGCAACTGACCGATGTGCCAGCGCGGCGGCACATTTCAATCCGTTCGTCGACGTTGACAACGGCTACGACCAGTGCAACTTTACTAACCCATACCGCTGTGAAGTGGGTGATCTCTCGCAGAAACTAGCAACGATTGACATTCCGAGTGTATCCAGCGGCAGCAATAAATATTTTTTTACGGATCCCCTCCTTCCCCTAACCGGATACTATTCCATCTCAGGCAAATCTGTAGTCATCCATACGTCTGAGAGAGGTGCTCCGAGATATGCTTGCGCCAATCTCTACTGTCTCCCGACTGTTTCTGTACAAACACGCGAGTGGGTAGGCGGTCCAGTAATTAGTGGCTCAGTTGCGCTCTCGCAGGCTTCCAGGTTCGATCAGGCTAAGATCAGCATCGAGCTGTCGGGACTTGATCAGCGGGCCGGCGGATGGCACATCCACGTGCTTCCGATAGATCCCAACAACCCCGACGGGCCGTGCAGTGCTGCATCTGTTCAGGCTCATTTCAACCCATTTGGCGTCGTGGGATCTCCTGCAACTGGCACCCACGATATGTACGAGGTTGGGGATTTGAGTGGTAAGTTTAATTCCCTCGCTGGTGTCGGAAGCATCTCAGATGTATACATGGATACCAATCTGGATCTGACGGGGCCAAGGAGTGCAGCTGACCGATCCATTGTCATACACAGGGACGACTCGGAAGGCTCCCGAATGGTCTGTTCTAATGTTTATCACTCCCTGACCAATGAGGATTTCCACCTCGTGGCCCATGCTACATTCCAGGGAGGCGTCGTAACTTTAGTAAGTGTATTTCTTTAGCTTATTTACAATCATACTCGTTTGAAAGCAGGTTAACCTTCCGTTGATTGCAATGGCTTGCATTTTGAAAAATGTCGTATAAAAGACAGTGCTTTATTTGTTTATTTAATGACTTAATAACTGGTGCCAAGACTCTCGACGACTGCTATAAGGTACTAATCTAAAAGTTACCAAACTGTCTTGATACTTTGAAGGAGCTTAGGAGCTTACCACCCTTCGCTTTTCTTGCTGTAATAAGACTCTAGGCGCATTACCATTGAACGAAATTGAAGTTCTATGACACTGAAGGCAAGACGAGCGAAGTTTTTAAAAACTTAGTGAAACATGAGCACAGGGTGTCTTATATGACACACTGTTTGAAAGTAAATCCATGTTTGATGTGATATTTCAAATTTGGCACCACGTGAGCTGTATCAAAATGACTGCGCTGCGAAAATACCAAAATAATGGAAATATCGCGTGCGTATATAGAAGCCTATAGCTTCAATATGAAATATTATACGGGCTTTTTGCTTTCCCGTAGACGTGCGTGCGAGCCGTAGCCCAGTTATTCTCAACGGAATGCCTAATAGCGGTTAGCCTTTCATCTTTTCCGTGATGCACTTGCTTACACTGCCTTGTTCGTGTCCTTGACGACTTTTTACATTTCCCACTCTTCTCACAGAAACAAATTCAGTTTGCGTGCGGTTACCAAGGCGACACGAGCTTGGAAGTGGACTTAACCGCGGTAGAGGTGAGTAACGCGATGTTTGAGTCCTATCAAATGAAAAAAAACTTCACCCTATCACTCTTAATGACGACGACAGCATTATGTCATCGGGACCAGCGTAGTATTTTGAGTAAATTGATTTGGTAAGCCGTTTTAACACCATGACCACGCTCTGGCCAGTGGACGTGTCCACAGGATTTTGGTAGTGTGCCCATTAGCACAGCACGCATTTTGACTCCCGCATATTTACATTATAATAGTAATGCCCGTGTCATGTGCACAGGTCAAAAGTCTCGCTGTGAATTCAAAGTACTACTTTTTATATTCAAAAGTAGAATTATCATTAATTGTCATTAATTTCTCCTGTCCATTCGATACGCCTGTTAGTTGCGTCCCCCGTGTTCATAGTTTGCCTGTTAGAAATGAGAGTCAAATGGGCAGTGATGTAGTCGAGTACTTTTTGAGAACCAAGTTTTCTACCAATTATTTAACTAGTTGGAGGGAACAAAGCTGAAGTACATTGGCATTTAATGGTGCATGTATAAAGGTAAGATTACAAAGCAACATAATGACTTCAGACCACCACTGTTTGATTAAAATTAACTTTTTAGAACAAAAGAACTCGGAAAGTTCTCGGCCGAGTACTTTTCTCCTTAAAACTTAAATTTTACACAACTGGGAGTGTATGTAGTCTAACATTTATTTTGTAATCTTACCTCTGCACATTTACCATCAAATGCCTGTGCACTCAGGCCTTATTCCCTCTTAGCCAGTTCAGTATTTTGCGGAGAACATTGGTACTCGGAAAGTACTCGACTACAACACTGCAAATGGGTAAAAAGGCAATCCAAGTATAAAACGGAGCTAGGCTGATTTGTGGTCGATGCCTACCCTTCATCCGAACATGCACAATATGATGTCCCAGGTTTCGAATTACCAGAGCTTTCTGTTATTGCTCAGGCCTATCCAGCTTCCTGAGACCGATTTACTACTTGCTCATTATTTCCAAAATCCACAGATGACAAGGTAATTAAGTCTGCTTAGTTGTAATAAAACTTGCTTCCGAGAGAAATGCGTTGTAATGAACCAGTGAGAAGAACAGTGGGTTTTGAGACTTTCTTACAGTACGATCGGAGGATGCTGTCAACGTTTTTATACCTCTGCCCGGTTGTTACCATCTGGTAAATGCCTCTGATAATCTTTCATTTTAGTCGGAGCAACGGAAAGTTTACTTCAGCACTGTCGGAACGGAGCTTGTCTTTTGACGACAGCTGTCCCTCTTGATGTTCATATTTATTAATTTTGTCAAACTTTTCCCGAGGCAAGTCTTTTCAGTCGAGTTGATGGCCCAGCCACAAAGCGATTTTAATCATTCTTTGGCTTCTCCGAGTCGCTCCATTGAACCCATACGTAGGCCGCAGGCATCGGTGTTCTTAGGCCCTATTCTGCGCAGGTGCATTCACCAATGAGCTGGTTAGCGTTGTATGCTTCACTAAAGCCTTGCATATCGTGTAGCTGGAAAGCAGTGGAGTAATTCGAAGCTTTCCCCAAAATGGAGGTTGAGAAAGGGAGGGACCTGATTGTTTTTGGTAGGCCCCCGACCTTTTCGTAGGCCCTGGCACATTGTGCACTGTGCAAATTAGACAAGCAGCGTATCAGATTTGTCCTTCATTCTGCTCTTTTTGCAGGAAAACGTTGAGCATAGATTGGAGATTCCCCAAAGAGTATGCGCCGACGATGGCATCTACAACCCGTACGAGATTTCCGTTGCTGTGGTGAGGGATCATTGGTCAAACGCGAGGTGGTTGTCACCTGGGTTATTGAAATTCCATTCCGGGTTTCCATACTGAAAACTTTTTAAAAATAGACAAAGTTTTGTTAACATTTTGGCTCCCGAAATAAAGGTTCAACCAGGCAGTGCAAATAAATGCCAAACTTGAGACTACAGAAGAGTTTGAAGCATGCTCAAAAATGTTGTGTTTTTCTTTGGGTACCTTTAAAAGTGCGCTTTCTCTGATTCCAAATAATTGGGGATTTAACTTTCTGTCATTCAAACCTTCAGGTTTTAGTTAGTTTAAAGTGAAACTGTGCTGACTTTGTAACACTCTGCGTTCACTGAAAAAAAGAAACTATTTACGTTGTTATATATTGATATTTTAATTTTTTATTATTATTGATTTTTTCAACTCAATTGCTTAGCATTATTGTATCGCCTATATTCTCTCTCCTACTTTTGTTATATTTTAAATGTTCATTGTTCGGAAAAAAAGGGTACCTTGAGTGCCCTGCGCCAATTTAGTAAAAAAAAAAATAAACAATAATGCCTTATTTCACAGGACCAGTGTTCAATAAGTCGCATGAGACTATGTGCTGTGGGAGATCTCGCGTCGAAGCACGGCACGGTGAACGGCACCCAACGAACTCTGTTTACCGACATCAACCTGCCGCTCTTCGGATTACATTCGGGTTAGTTCCCAGCAACGGTGTCAGGGAGACTTCTAAAATCTACCCCAGCTTTTGTCCACTACTTAAGTTCTGGACACAATCGGGAATCCTCTTTGAGGAAATGCACACAATGAAAACGTGATTACGAACAAATCCTTCCCTCAAAGTAACAGTAGCATATCCAGCAGCGGGGATGATGTTGCCTCCAGGCTTGTTGGCCATTTGTTTATAAGGAAATGAAAGCGCCAGAATTTTGGAACACTGCTGTATACCACTGTATTATTATTACTATTATTATTATTTTTTTTGGGGGGGGTTACGCGTTCAAAACATTTGGACAATCGGTTTCAGAACAAATCGCGATTTTGTCCCCGGCGACTCAAAACCTCTGCTCGCCACTGCAAAGTAGGAATATACTTGTCGAAAAATAAATTTTGTTCCTCGGGACAAAATACGTACATTTTGTTCCCTTGAAATCATAATTCGTGCCCTCAAGTCTTGTTGTTCCTTGGAAATAGTGGACAGCATCGCCCATATCAAAAGTCCACTTTATCCTTGCCAGTGGCACCTCCTTTGTTGTCCATCTTATCGAACTGCACAGAGCAAGCGAGAGAAAATTTATTGAGAGTTAAACGGGTCCTCTTTCAGTGTGGTGTAGTGGAGTCCATGACAAGTCACCGTAAGTCCATCATAATTCCAGCATCAGGTCATCACATGCTATTCAAAAATGATCTGTTACAAAAGAAATTCTTTGTTAGTGTTCACCCTGTTACTTATGCCTGGCCATGTGAGAGGACTTGTGACGGACTCAACTATCTGATAGGAGAAAAATATGTAAACAATTCGAGGGAACTAACTTAATAATCAGAGGGGTCAAAATAAATATTCCCGGGGAACGGGATGTTACAGCAAGGGAACAGAATAATACGCAAGTCCAACATGGCGACGCCACTGTTACCAACTTCCCGATCACGTGATTCTCTTATTTTGACAGTGATTGGCCGTCTTCTCAAGATCACGGCAGCAGGTGGAGATGGGTTCTGCTCTATGATAACACCCGATGCATCCTCTGGAAAGAAGGTTACCCATGTGTTCCCATCAACTACGACATTTAACGCGTAGGTTTTTTAATGAATAAAATTATTAGAAAAGAAATGGAGTATTTTAGTGTAATGTTTTAGTGGTTCAAATGATTCATTCCTTCATAATGAAAATGTATTCGTACATTAGAAAGAGATGTCTATACCGTCTTTATTGTGTTTTAAAGTTTCCAAATTTGTCCTGATGACGGTGGAGATTAGAACTGCGCTTTGATTAACTATTGTAATGATTGAATTTCTGGAACCTCCTTTTTAGCCGAAGGGCTCGTCTCACGTGAAGTTGAAAATTTGCCCAATTTTTATCGAGGACCATACTTTTTGAACCCTCAAGGTATGATTTCCGGGTGACTGTTGCCCTTGCAATTGCTGAAGGCCGTCAGTGGCAGGTCGCGACGTCGGAGGAGCCTGTCCAATCAACAGAGTTCCCTGGTTGTACCTCATTGAGCTTTTGGGTTATAGGTGAGTAGTAGTGTCCGAGTGTTGAAATATACACGTATGGGAAGGTTACAAGGGGTGCCAGTCTGTAAAATAGGCCAACTGATAAATTCCCCTGTGAACTTCATTATCCACCCCAACTTGCTCATATGCTTGTCGATTTTTGACGGATATGCATCATCGGGGGAAGTGCTTTGGCAAAATAGTGCCATTGTTTACTTTCTCCTTGTTTTCACTGAAGGTTCGAAGCTTTTTTTACCCCTTCACATCCTAATCATGTCGCACAAAACAATGTATATACAGAGTTTTTCTTTGTGATTGCTTTAAATGAAATAATTTTGACTCTTTACTCAATCTTCACCTCTTAGAAAAAAACTCTACATTAAATTTTAATTGTGTTCAGAAATGTGTCATGTAGATCTTTCTGAGGCTCCAATAAAACTATACCGAGTTTAGTATTTGACTAGGCTTAGATCTATAAAATATAAATTAGATATGAAGATTGAAATGGATCGCAGAATTACTGGGTCTTCTTCCAGTATAACCATTTTAGCACACCCACTCAAGTTTACCAGGGTTGCTATGAAATGGTCACTGTATTCTTTAGTCAGGATATTGTTAATTAGCCTGTCTGATCCTTTTCAAAGCTCAATAAGATAAGATAAATAAGATGAGTGAGAGCACCGACGGTGTATATATTTTTTTATCTATATTCGCATCACGTTGCTACGCAGCCCTTCCATACTTCTTTGATCTGTTTCAAAGGCTAGTTTCGTAGGACATTCACCGAAGATCATTTTATGTTTTTCCACAGGTCCAAATGCTGACGATTTGGTTACTGCGTTTTCAAAGGCCATCAAAGAAGGCAGTCTGGGTTCATATAATCCCACTGATCTGTGCTCAGCAGGTGATTGATGATTGTCAAAAAATTTAGTGCCGTATCCAGGTCTTGGGCCTGGGGGGACAAAAATTGTTCCTTTGGTTCAGTTGTTAATTTTAATGTCATCAGTAAAAGAATCCTAACCTTCCAAATAAAAGTGCACGCCGGTACCGTTTCTAACAAAAACTTGCCCCCAAAAAACCACATGAAAGCTGGTGCTTTCAAGTCCTTAAACTAAAATTTAAAAAGGAAAGAAAAATTTGTCAGCATGTCCGGGGGGGGGGCTTGCCCCTGCCCCCCACTGGATATGCCAGTGAGTAGTTGGTGGTTTAAAGGTACGTGGTTGCCTAGGAGTAGCTGGTTGGATGTTGAGGTCTGGTGCCCCTTGTTCTCAAACTGAAGCTGGCAATTGAGAAGTAGCTGCAGTAGTGTATTTAGTTCTTACGGCCAGGGGGGTGGGCAAAATGATACTTGTTTCCAAAATGACTGTCAGTTTTTTTTATGCAAAGATAACTGGTCACCCTCTCCAAGCACAGGTGGTAGTATGTTTCCAGAATGCTGCCAATTTCAAGTTAAACTACTAAAAGAACAGACAAAACACAAAACAAACGAACAAACAATTGGCACCATGGGGGGGGGGGAACTTGTCCCCTGTCCTTTTGTAGAGGACACACTCCAAATATAAGATGACTCATCCAGTGGCGTAGCTAGGATTTTACAAGTGTGAGGGGGGCTCAAAGGGGGCCCAGCATCTTACTGGGGCACCAGCTTTCAGTGGTGTGGTTTTTGGGGGGCAAGTTTTTGTTAGCCTTGTTCAATATCCGTTCATCCGTTTTTTTTCAGCGGGGCGGGGGGCACCTTGGGGCAGCGGGAACTTGACTTGACTAGACTCATCGCTGTCGATATTCTGACGTTTTCAATTAAAACCATAAAAACTCTTAAGAGACATTTGTAAGGGTGTAATGAGTTCCCTCCCCAAGAAAGCGCCCCTTCGTGTTGAGAATAAAATTTGAGAGGAGTCAAAATTGATACAGCCAAGCATTTTGTCATTATTCCCCTATTGGAGTGCACGTGTGCACAGACATACCATGAATCACCCTGCCTCACCGCTGCATTGCATCTTGCTTGTATTTGTCAGGATCCGGCGGCAGCGGTCATGCCGCACCCTCGGGTCTCATGGTCCTCCTGTCAACCATTCTCGGGATCCTCGTCACAGCCCTTCCACAACGCGAGGTTTGATCGGCTATTTCCTGAATGGAAAGCCATTCTATCTTTCATCAGTGCCGTTGGCAAAAGTCTTGTTCATACATGTTTTTAACCTTAATTTCCCCATTGTTATATAACCTTGCAGACTATGGGATGGATGCTTGTATATCCAGATATGAAACAGTTATTACTGTTGTTTTCAAAGAATCTTTTTAGTTTGGCGCTACCATGAATAGAAACCATGTTACAATTTTATGTTAATTTTATTATAACACCAACGATAACACTGCGCTTTAAGTGAAGGGAATGTTAATCAAATTTTCAGAAAAAAAATTAGGAAACTTTATCAAAATTTACGTTGGATTTCGTTTTTAATGCTATGTTTGCTGTATGTATAAACCTCTTGTTACCTGGCAACCCACTTTAAGAGTTTCCCCACAGATTTAATTATTGTCTTAATGAACCATACAGTTTAACGTTGGACCAAATATATCTGGGAAACTTTTGGTTTCAACTTGAATTGGTTTATTGGATGCCATTAAATTTTAAACATTTTAATGGTGAAGAACAAAAGCACAGCTTGCTGATCTGCACATTTTTTTCTTAAGCATGAGCAAACTTTTATTAAATATTGCAGCGTGTAAATCAACTTTGGAAAGATATCTTAAATTGTTCATTTTTATGTCCAGCTTTTGAATGTTATCTAAGACTTATTTGTATATTTTGAAATCTTCAAATTTATAAAAAAATATGGCAATAACGAAAAACTTGTTTTATATTAACAAAATGGAAAGCTGTATGAAACAGAATATTTTAAAGGAAAATTATAAGAATACATGCGTTAACTACACTACAGATTTGTTTCCTTTTACACTTTTAAAAGGTAGTTTTTGTGTTGTAGATGGTTAAATTTGTTGGTGTATAGGCCAATTTCAATAAAGGATTTTCATACATTTCACAATATTTGGGTGTATTTTATCTGTGTCTTGAGAGCATGTGCATGTATTTTTGAAACCCTCTGCTAAAACAATATATGTGACATTCAAAACATGCATTTAAACAATATAGCAAGAGTAAGGATTTGAATTTTTGTACGACATATAAACCAATGTCAATACAGTAATGCGCATCTGGGTGAAACACACGTAACATGAAAAAGCTGTTAACTCTCGAAACATGAGATTTCAGATATACAAATTTTGTATGGTAAAGCTAAGACGTGTTAACTTTGGATGGAACGAATCTATTTCAATGCCCACAATATTAGTAATAAAATACACCTTTTGAGGATTTTAAACCAATAGATTCAAGTGTATCAACCATACTGATGTCATAAAATGAAGTGTCTATTATTGTACCCTCCCAATTTCATACCCTCTACTCACAAATCCTATTCACGTTTTCATAATCTCCATAGAATAAAGAGTCCTCAAGGTATTTAAAAAATGTCATTGCAACTTCGGTACTTGAACTTTTCAAAAGCCTTTGAAGGTCTGATTATATACAGTGTTAACCAGATTCCTGGCAGTGTATTTTTCATTGCTTCGAGGTCACATATCAAAAGCCTGATTTTTTTGTGTGAATTCAAATAAGGGCCTGTGTATTTTAACCCCTTAGCAAATGCATGTACTTCATATAAAGAATTTCGTGTGAGACTAATATGGCCAACACTTTATTTACTGTATATACAAACAGGGATTACGTTCCAAATTCAAGAGCTTAGTTTTCAAGACTTATCGCCCAACGTAAAATACAAAGTGATTAAATGAAAGTAGCATGGTATGCTTCATGGATGACATTTTTATGCATCAGGTTAGAGTAATATGTGCTAGGTCACTGCAAACTGCTTCTGAATCTGTTTAGAGCTAGGTCTAGGTCTTCTGTCCATTGGAAATATGTAGAGACATGCACAAAGTAGACCTATCCATAGCTCTACAAGCCTGCTTTGGACATGGCCTAATGTAATGTGGTCCTTACCCGGGAGCTCAAAGCTAACGTAGTCAGACACAGTCAAAAGAACTAATCTTGAAAACAGTTACAGTGTAACAACTGAAGAGCTAATGTGGAATTCATTATAAACATTGCCAATAATTTCTCAACTAGAATTTTGCACTTAGAGTGTCCACTTAATTTAGAAGGAACATGGACGCTCTAATGAAAACCAACATTTCTTGTGAACTTTTGAACCTTTCATTTTATATTCCAATTAAGTTTCTTTGTTTGGTCATGCTCTGCTATTAGAAAGCATGGTAAACAATTTAATGATAATCAAATTTAATGGCAATCAGATTATAAAGATAAAGACACACGACTTTTAAGTAGAAGGCATGCATACTCTGAAATTGCAAGTTTGTCCTTTTAAGCCACGCACCTAAAGGCGCTGTTTTTGCGACATTGGTTTGTAAAAGGTTGTCAAACACTGAATAGTTTCTGTTGTCGTGTCCAATGCTCAACAGGCACAAGTGTAAATTGGAGCTCCTTGTAAATGTTGAACTGTTCAGTACAAAATTTAGAACTAAATTTTTTTTTAAGGGCAGCACACCCTGCAATAAACCCTAGTCAGTGTTTGTGGGTACTCTCTCTTGTCGAGGCTGGGATGAGGTTACCGTGGTGACTGTCTCTATCCCATCTCCACTGACCCTCTGTTCTTCCATCTGTTCCTGTTGTTCCTCCTCCTCGTCCTCTTCATCTTCCAAAGACTGATTGCAAATCTTGTCAAGCTCCTCAATGGATAGTGCCTGAATCGTAAACGGGACGTCCTTCCACTTCTTGAAGGTGCGAGAAGGGCCCTTGGGCATCTTCATGACAAAATTCCTGGGGGAGATGAGGTTGACCACACAACCTTTGTAGAGCATCTGGTTCCCCCACTCCTGGGTGCATGCCTTCTCCTTGTTCCCACACATGATCTGCTTGCGCAGTTCCATGTCAGGGCAGACGCTCCGGTTGGGTATGTCTAAGAAGCTGCAGCGGGACTCAAAGGATTCGTCCAGGACGACATGATGTGCATTCTGGATGCACTTGATGTCATCTGCAGTGCATGCCTTGGCACCACACCTCCGACAGATTAGCAGCACTTTCATCAGGGTCTTGTTGTGCTTCAGTAGTCGGGAGTTGAACTTCCTCAGTTTTCGCTCCAGTTTACTATCCTTCTGAATTTTGGCAATCTGTCAATAACATTAATTGCTTATTGAGTAAACTATTTTCCAATCAATAATTTAATTGAAAAGAGTAGGCTTCATTTGATTAGCTTACAACAGGCAGCCCTGACCTTGGGATGATCCAGCGTACTGGACCAGGTTAATCCCAAGTGTTTTGTGGAAGCTAGTCGAATCCACCCACTAGTACTAATCTATTCATGGTATGCTCACTGAAATGTGATGTAATTCATATTCATCAGGTCAAATTTTTAAAGCCCTTTTTGCTAAGCATAAGCTATTTGTGGGCTGGCCTACATTGCCAAACCCACTAACTGCCCTGGAAAAAATGAGTCCTGTCTCCCTCAGACCCTGTGCATACTGGAGTCTAGGCATACCATTGTGTTTGTGTGGAGTGACAAGCACAATAATATCTACAGAAGAGGTAGGGATTGAAATGAGAATGGATTGACAATCTTCGACCAACATTATGCTGCAGGTTTGCTTGGAATAGGTTACCAGATATGAAAACCAAGAAAGTATCACTTTGCAAATCGGACTGCTATCCTGATACCACTGTATTATGTTCACTCCCCTGAAAAAATATGCACCTGTGCCAGGAAGTCATCCTCAGTCATCTTCTGCAGTTTCTGGGTTGCTTCAAGCATCATCTTCTCACGGATTTGATTCATGAATTCCCGTTCATGCAGCTTCAGCTCTTCTGACACTATCAGGTAGAATTTCCCACCCTTGGCTCTGTTTCTACCTGTTAGCCAAAGGAAAAAAAAGATCCGAAACAAATACAGAGATTACATAGCTCCTTGCATATATGATGAGCAAAGCATCCAACAGCAAATCTCAAGTTAGCAATGCTATAACAATAAAAGGGACGCTGGTGTCCCTTTTTCCCCCAGAATTGTCTGTGAATGTCTGCATGAGTTTTGGCATGTGGTGAGGATAGGGAAATGACTGATCTAGGTACCTGCTGACGTGCTAGTTTTGCATTGAACACGTGGCTTGGTGTATGTCTACCCACTTTATGAAGTGCAATGAAGGGGCTTTTACAATCTTGTCTTTGATTTGATACCAAAAGATGCCTTGCTTGATTGTCTCACCTTGGGCCTGCACTCTGCCAATGTCATTGGAGATGTAGTTGTAGCGGATGACCACGTTACACTGCTGGATATCCAAGCCCTCTTCAGCCACAGAAGTGGCCACAATCAGTTGATGGTTTCCATCCCGGAACAAGCTCAACAGTTCCGTTTGCTGTTTCTGTGTCATTCCTGGGGAAGAGGTTATTAAGAATCAGCTGCAGTCATCACTTGCAGTGTTGGTCTACATTTGGTTTTATCCTGTACTGGACTCTCTGCGGTTGGATTCTTTTTTTTGGGGGGGGAACTTAAGATCTGGTAGTCAATGTACTCGACTCTAGTCTTCATGAGTGTTAAAGGAATCACCCAAAATGGGCAGTCTAGATGGGGCATTTAGATTGTAGCGAGCTGATTAAGGCATTGATAGTTGGCGGTTTGTCTTGAACCTGATTTTTGCTGGGACTCCTGTGGAATGACTGACCCCTCAATATACTTAGAATCTGTCATGACTCTAGAACTCTGAACTTGGATTGGAGGACTTAAGTCAATGATCACTTGATTAATTAATGTTTTTATTTCAGGTCAGTATTAATCCTTAGTCATTTCAGTCACTGTTTCTCTATAAATACACTCTAACACCCTAAAGAATACTCTGAACATCAATGTGTAGTTAGGTAGTACAATTACACCTGATTAATCCTCAAACATTTAGAGTCATACGACACACTAAGTTACTAAGTGACAGAAACAATTAAGTCAAACTTCCTCTTGCTACAAGCCTCAATATGAAGGACAACATGTAGCCAACTTTCAAAATTACTTTCGGAGATGTCCGTCCCTCATTCATAAACCTGACTCATCCCCAATCAACCTCTGTGCTACTCTTCCTACCTGTGCCACCACATCCAATCAGCCGGCCTGGTTTGAGGAACTTGAGCTCTGGTGTCTCTTCAATCCAGGCCAGGAGGGCCTCCGTTGCTGCTCGTGTCCGGCAGAACAGAATCCCCCGTGACTGGTCCTGCCCTGAGAGAGCTTCGATCAGAGTTTTGGACAAACAGTCCAGCAGAGGGTTTTTGTTGGCCTCCTTGTCTTTCATGCTTTGGAGGAGCTCTTCTTTTTCTGTTGGTATTCCCCATACAAAGAATGATCCTTTATGATTTACACTGAGCCTTGCGGAACAGGGCTACAACTCCTGAGTAACAGAAGGCTACATATATATACTTTGATCAAGAGCAGCTAGTATATTATGAGGTGAGAATGCAGGAATATGAAGTGTCCATGAAATAATCACCAGAGGCTTTGAGGGCTCCACATTTGTGTTTACCTATAGGCACCCCTTAAAAATACCCCTTTCTTGTGCTCTGTATCAACTTTTATAAAACTACCTCAATTGTAACTTCAAGATTTTCCCTTTTTTAAAAGAAAATTGTTACAAAAATTCTGAGCACAGGAAATAATCCTGGCAACTCTCACCCACCCCAATGTGTATATGTAGATGGAATAACAGTTCCCTCCAAGTTAATTGTGGAAGAAAGCACAAATGCACAAATGTAGGTATGCATTGAAACTGTGCTTCAGGCAAACTCAAAATTTATTTCACAAAAAGTAAGCACAGAATATTTTCTTGACCTCTGAACAAGTCCACCAACTGCTGCTCAAAGGAATTGATAGGACATTCTTCCTCCTCATCATGTCGCGTGAGGTGTTTCTGCAGGTGATCCAGAGCATCCTGGATGCGAGCATCACGGTTGATGTAGAGGCTGTTGTTGTACTCCTAGGATATTCAAACATTTAATGATGAAAAATTTGGATCCCATTTTGGTCATGATTTATTTCGAAGATTCGTTGAATGGAATATGGGCGTTTCACAATAGTGCACCTCCAAGAGTTTGCAATGTGTTGGCCAATCTCAGTGCGCAAAATCTGCCGACCCAGTACGCGTTTGGAAAGGGTCAACAACTTTTGCATACTGTGATTGGCCAACGTGTTGCAAACTCTTGGAGGTGCACTTTTGTGAATCGCCCGTATTCTCTTTGGAGGTGAAAAAGTTTCAGTAAATGTGTTTGTAATATATCACAGCTTTGAAATGATTGAGCAACTGTTGAAAGGCGAATAAAAAAATGTTCAAGAATTACTTGAAAAGTTTAGGATTCCATACTGTATTTTGTGCATGTTGATGAAAAAGTCTGACTTTTACAAATCTGTGTTATGATGCCATCTCCCTTTTTTCAGCCAAAGTGAAAAATATTCTAACTATACAGTCTTGAAATCAGAATTCACAGTGTGAAACTACTACAAATGTTAAGGTTAACAATTCAATAACACTGAAGCTGATTTTTCTGTGTGCTCACGCCCGTCACTAAAGGGGACCCAGAGGGTTTGCTCCCCCCCCCTGTGAGCAACTGGCCCTGTTGGTAAAATTGTAAGTATCAAAATTATCTATTGTTCTTATGATGTGTGTCCCTACCTTGCACTGTGGCACTCCCCCATACCAGAAGCTGAAGACGGACTGTGTGTGCTGTTTTGGACAAAAAGCGAAAAGTATGCAACTGTATCTGAGGCTCACCTTCAGGTGGTCAACACATGTTACGAGGCACAAGCGTACACCATTGTCCTCAACTTCCCTGGCAACGTACTCTTGCATTCGGACCAGCCACTGCTCATAGACCTGAGTGCCACGGCTGGGCGGACATTTCAAATCGTGGCTTTCCTTGCGGATGATCTCCCCACCTGGCACAAATTCAGGATAAACTCAACTCATTTGGGGGCTTTTACTCACGCTTTACAGCTTCCTTGTAGTCGGTCAAAAAGCCATGGGATTAGGAAGGCTATCGCCTTTAGTGTGATACTTGCAACAATTGATTCTTTTTGGACCACAAGAAAATACAAAAGTACCAGAATGACCAGGTCTCGATTGAGATCACAAAGTTGATTGGAAGCAGAGAGCTTTAGACACACTACCAGATCTGTAAATTGATTTTATTTTGTATTTCACAGGCTTAATTTTTGAGGAATTTAGTTTCAAAACAAAAAAATTCAAGTAAATGGCAACATTTCTAAATAACTAAATTTAATAAGCTGCTTTGCTCAATAATTATATCCAACAAACAGGCTTAACTTTTAGCACCCAAAAAAATCCCTTAACACTCATTTAAAAACTGTCTCTGACATCTCCAAATTTCAGCTATTATTTCTTAATAGCTATTATTACCCAAAACCTGATCCTTTTTATGAAGTTAAGTTGCTAATTTATTGTGGTTTTTGTTCCAAACCTAACAGAGTTACCAAAAAATAATTTCCAAGTTAATTATGCAGAAGATAAAGAGATTTATAGTTACCAGGTGTTTTGGAGATGCAATCTTCAATCTGCGCCATGATTGGTTCAATGATTTTCCTGAAAAGATCATTCCTCCGTCCTTTCACAGGTTTGATGACTGCAATTGACCAATCAAAATCAAGGATATTACAACCTTGCTGGGATAATCAAACATCATTTCAGGTTTCGTTGTGAAAGTACTTCCAAACGCAAGTGTACATTTCCTACCAATGTGCGTCGTGCTGCTAAGATACAAACTGCATGTATAATGTATTCTAGAATTAAAAACTTAATTTTGATAGCTTTTGGGCAACTAAACCCAAGTATCCAGCTGCCCCCTGGATGTATACCTAGAGTCTTAGTTATACTCTCTATGTTAAAAGAGATCCCAATCTACAAGGTACCCAAGTATCATACACAGAGCAACCCACTTTCTGTCGGCTTGTCCCTGTTTTTCTTCAGTTCCTCCAAGTTTTCCAGATTCTGCACGGTGCACAGCCTTTCGGCATCAAGATTAGCACACAGGGTCAAGATGTGTGTCTGGGCCTTGTATCTGGTCTTGGCTTTGCCTACACCCATCGAGGCTGTCAGGCCAAGAACCTTACAAAAAGTAATGAAGCAGAAAAGAGAGAATATTACATTGGGGAGGTAGTTCACCAAGGCTAAAAAAGTGTAAAAAAGTGACTTTTTATTTTGTATTTCAACACAAATTGACTTTCAGGAATAATTTTGTGCAGGGGAAGACAGTATCAGGGTATTTCAGTTGATTAACACTCCACAAGTACTAGAAGGTAACCAAATTACTACCACTAATTTTTGTACATTGATGGGATTGGTTTATGGATGCAATGCAGACTTCCAGGTAAAGTGTTTTGAAGTAAAAATTATAATATATATAATGATTATTTATTTTCCCTAGTAGATATAGAAATATTAGGTTAAATTTCATAAGCAGTACACAATTAGATACCTATTTCTGTTGCTCAGAATGAGAACAAAGTAGATCTAAATTTAATGTAACGTTACTCAACCCTTTGATTTACAGTCTTAATAACAAAGACAGGGATATCATGCAGTGTGCCCATTCGCTACATTACTGTGGCTAAGAGAAAATGACAGAGAAATCTTACCTGAGGTCTCTCCTTCTCTGGAGAAGCCAACTTCAGGCTACAATATTCCGCCATGATTTCATTGTACGGATCGCCTTTCTGTTAAAAAGAAAAACATCGTGGGCACTTTTAGAGTGTCAATCCCTCATGCTACAAAAGGCTGGCTACAGTCCCTAGCTAAATACAGGCTTGCATAAAATCATGTTTATATCTACAGAAGTTGTGTCATCTCAGATGTTGTCACCAGGCCTATCACCAAAAGGGTCCCCGATGGACCAGGCCTTCCCTGGAGAGCAGATGCCTCCCCATCAACAAAAACTATAAGCCTTAAAATTTTCTGTAAATCTTGTGATGTGGCCCCCTCCCACAAGTACCGTGGCCCCCTGTAATGTCCGAAACTGGCGACAGAGCTGACAATCACATGAAACATGTGCTGATGAGCAAACAAGTGATCATGGTGAGAGCTTTTACAGATATATGAGTTGGCTGATCCTGATGTCACATTGTGTGATGATCACTATTGAAAATCAGCTATAACACAAAAGACACATATAAGGGATTTGCAAAAGCTGAAGAAATTTGAGGAGCGCAAGGAAGAATATTTTATTGATATTGGCCCTCATTTTTGCCTACCTGGCAGTGATGGCACTCATCTAAGATGAGCAGGCCAATCTTGGACAGCTCCATACATTCGTTGTCCTCTTTGTTTCCATGCAGAGCATTGACCAAGATCTGGGCTGTCATGACAAGGACATCTTTCTTTTCCAAGAGGTCCAACAATGAGCCAATGTGACCCACCTCACCACTCAGACCCATGATGCGTTTGCCGTCGATGTACTTCTTAAACACGTCACACTGTTGCTTGACAAGTGGCACCTTACACATACAATTAATGTACAATTAAGATATGAAGCTTTGCATGGTGGATGAAACATGAGAAATGGGTTTGCGGGTACACCATGGAATCAATCTCTTTTGGATGAGGTGTGGTTCTTAAAAGAACCGGTGAGTATAATCTCGACGTTTTGGCCAATTTGCTCTGGCCGTCCTCAGGAGAGTGTGCCCGACTGGAGTGGATAACTGGTTATAAAGGTAATCCGGAAGCAGTGGAGAGTGGAACAGGATTCACGGGTTGAGTGACTAACATCTTCATGAAAGAATCTGAAACATCATCTCTCCTCACCGCCGACCGCAAACCCACCATTTGGCTGCTCCATGTTGACGACACATTCGTCACATGGCCCCATGGTCAAGATCACCTCCAAGAATTCCTCAAGTACCTCAACGAGCAACACCCCAAGACGGACACCTCTCCTTCTTAGATGTTCAACAGTCCAGAAACCCAGACAGCATCCTCAATCACCGTGTCCAGCGCAAGCCCACCCACACTGACTGGTACCTGCACCAGTGATCTTTCCACCACCCAGCCATCAAGACCTCTGTCAACCGCACCCTCGTCCGGAGAGCCTACGAGATCTGCGACCAGAATAAACTACACCAAGAACTCCACCACATCAAGATGAACGGCTATTAATGTATCAACCTTTCCAAGCCGTCCCCCAGGACATTAGGGTCTCCTATACCCCAAGTCCCTCCCTCACCCACAGCATTAGGGTCACCTATACCCAAAGCCCCCAACCCCCCATCGCCACAGCATGTCTACCGTACCTGGGCCCCACCTCCCACCAACTCCGGAGCATCCTACAGTCTGCCAACATTGAAGTACATCATTCAGCACCCAACAAGCTGCAGGCTGCACTTCACACCCACAAGGACATGCCCAACCCAGCAGTTGCCCTGGCGTATATCGCATTCCATGTGAATGCGGCTAAGTATAAAGAGAAACCGGCAGGAACCTCCCCACCAGACGTCAAGAACACCTGGCTCGCACGGCCGACCAGGAGAGTACGACAAGTCGGCCATCATCAAACACGCACACTCCATGGACCATCCCATTGAATGGCACAAAACAGAACTCATTGACCCCATCCAGAACTGGCTCCCAAAGCGAATACGAGAAGCCATCAAGATTTTTCGGCACAACACCGTACCCCAAGACATTGGTTTCAAGCTCAGTGACATCTGACGCCCCCTATTAGCACTGAAGCAGACACCCACTCTCGGGCAGTAGGGTCCCCAATACCCGAAACCCATGCCACACACCCAGGCGTTAGGGTCTTCTCTATCCGAAGCCACCCAACTAACCCCCCCCACCATAAGGGTCCCCTATACCCGAACCCAAGGTTTCCCGCCAATTCCAGGATCCAACACCTTCACGCAACACCCCACACGCTGAGTCACACAACCAGTGAATCCTCTTCCATGCTCCACTGCTTCTGGATTACCTTTATAACACACTCTCCTGAGGACAGCCAGAGCACACTGGCCAAAACATCAAGTTTATACTGATCGGTTCTTTTAAGAACCACACCTTGTCCAAAAGAGATAGATTCCATGGTGTACAATGTTGTAATGTACACTTAATTATACAATTGTTTGAATAAGCAATTATAAAGGTTCTTATCTGATATAAAGACCTTCTCTAAAGTTGAAGCCTCCATTTCATGGATGACACATGAAGAGCACAAATAATAACTCTTTAAATTATTATTACCAGAGTCTGAGTCACAGTTAATCCATGCCAAATGTGGCTTTCATTTTCTGCACGTCTCTTGCAAGCCAATGAGAGTCAACCATTGCTACTAATTATGAATATAAATACGTCTGTGCTTTGCAGGAAAGCCTCACAACCATTCATCGTTATCTACTCTGTGTATTTGGTAGGTTACCTCAACTGAACTTGACCAGTGACTTGTTTTTCTTACATAAATGTAAAGAGCTGGTGAAATTATGATTTGAGTTCAATGAAAACATTAGGTAAAGTTAGAAAAAAATGGAACCTGCATGTTGTACCTAAAAAGTAACTGATGTCGTTATGTAAGCTCAATGGTAAGATGTCATATTTCACAAGTTTACCTTGTTGACGATGAATATGACTTTATTGGATCCGTTTTCCACTGGGTTTGGCACTTTGCTATTCCCAGTGCGTGGACCCACCCCAGGCTCCCTGTCCAGGACTGCCTTGGCCAGCCTGGCTGCGACGACGGTCTTGCCTGAGCCCGTCGGCGCCACTATGACCGAGTTCTTGCCTTGCAGGGAAGCAGCGACCAGTTCTTTCTGATAATTGCGAAGTTGTATGGGGATAATCTCTGGTGCCTCCTCCTCTACTGTGGGCATGTCATCAACACTGTCATCTTCCTCTGCTTCATCCTCTGGAGATGTGACGTTGCTCTAGAAAAAGCAAACAAAATAACCACAGTGTTCAGAGATTTTCATTTGATTTCAAAAGCATTCCAGTTCAACTAATCCTTGTTTTTTGCTGCCAAAGATAGAAAAACAATAATAAAAACCTTTTACACATTTTTTGATGGCCAAGCCCACCCAAAAGCCAAACCTCAAATCCAGTGGTGTAAATTTGTGTCGGAAATTGGGGGGGGGTGGCGAATGGGGATTTGTGGGGAGGGGTGGATAATTGCCCAGCCATGGAAATTTGAAGAGTGGGGGGAGGGGGGTTGACACCATATGATATTATACAGGGGGCAACGTTTATGATATAAATTAACATCTGCAATATGTATTACGTTCATGCAGAATCTTACATATTTTTAGTCCTTGGGAAGTCAGATTCAATAGCCCCCTTCCCACCTCACAAAGCGAGGGGGCCGGGACATATCCCCCATCCCCCAGGGATTTACTCCCACGCTCAAATCATCTATAAGATTTCAATAATGGAAAAAAAAATCAATTTTAAAAGTTCTCCCTACAAAGCCTATCATTTCTTTTCACTGGATAAATAAGTAGATGTGGTTTACCTGTGATGGAACCTCTTTAGCCTGGGTGAGGTTCTTCTCATCTTGGGACATATTGAGGTTCACATCATTTGATTGTATGGATAAAGCACTCATTGCACAGTTTGTGTCCTGTGCTGCTGCACTTGTCAAAGACTCACAGCCACTGGCATTGTCTTCTCCAGGCGTACTCTCTCCATAAGTGACAGCTTGATCAGTCATGGTCCCTGTGTTGACATCACTGCAGTTGGCAAGTTTGCATGCTATTTTGTCACAGGTACCATCATCTGAAATAATACATAGGGGAGAGGGACTTTTCAAGTATAAATGAACAAGCCCCATACAAACATAGTACAAGGAAAAACCTTACTTTCAGCCAAAAATTTTATAGTGCCGGGTAGCGGCGCAAGATGGGGAACTCTGCCAAAAAGGTGTTATCCCCATAGGCGCCATTGGAGCAAGTGATACACCTGCGAAGTGGACGTTAATGTGCAGGTGCAGGTGTGCACACACATACCAGGTGTGTGCCTGGGATGGTGCCTGCACATTAACATGCACTGTGCAGGCATATTGCTTGCTCAAATAGTGCCAAGGCAATTACAAGTTTTATGCATATTCTCGGAGAAGTTCTCCATCTTGTGCTGCTACACGATCTTTCCTTTCAGCTCAATTACGACCAGTGTAAATAACACTTCATGATAGTCAAGAGTCATCATGCGCAGCCCACTGCCAGCTTCTGGAATAGCTTGGAAGCACATCACAATCTTGTAGATAATTTTTTATGTTAACAGTTTTCACCGATGGGAACCAGCTGCTTGCCGGTGGAAAGGGGAGCAGCCCCCTCTGCCAACCCTTCCCCCTGCCTGGAGCTGAATGCTTTCATCAGTTGTGAATTCGCACTAAATTTATGTTCACATTCGCTTTCACATAGAGGATGAAGTACAGCCTTCAGGTATCAAAATTATATTACCTTCACCACTTATCATTTCAGACATCTGATCAGCGAGGATGGCCTGGCCATTCTCACGGAGACCCTCTATTAGGCGGCGAATGCTCTTTATCCCTTTGGTGAACAGAATGTTCATAAGTGCAATCGCCCCACATGAGCGGCTATGGGTTTCGCACGCTGTGTTGACTTTCTCCCTCTCTGCGCTGCTGAGGTCTTCCACCAGGTGCACCATGATGTCTTGTGGTTGAATTGCCGCACAAAGCGTCGTAAAGAATGCCTTCAGTAGATGTTTGATGTAGTCCCTGCACTCGGCTTCTTTCACAGCGGTGTCTACCCCCTCAATGAAATCAGCCAGGTAGTTGAAATTTGCTGTGGAGGATATCGGCAAATCTTTGGTTTTTCTCACTGGTTCACGTGCACCCGTGCTCAGTGTTACACAATGGCATATTGTACTGTATGAGGCGGACTGCTAGATATGTCACAGAATTCCAAGACCCCTCACCACATTGATCATGGTGAAGGGTTATTTTAAATGTTTGTGGCTGGATTTCACGCAAAAGACGTAAATTTGGGGGGTTCTCCCAAGAGAGCTTTTGAATCTCAGATTTTTGTGAACAGTGGCAATAATGCCTTTGTAACTCATAATTTCGTGATGAGAAAAAAAATGCAAAAAAATGGGAAAAGGTCTTCACAAAGGCACATGAGACGGTTGAATGTTAATAAACAATGAATTTCAGGGTTGCAACTTACGGGTCATTTCTCCCATCTTCCTCAGAGACTGCAGAAAGGCACTGTATGTGCCTTTCTTATTTTCGCTGGCCAGAAAGTCCAAGAGCTCCTTGGTAGTTTCAAATTTTGTAACTAAAATTTAAAAATATACATGAATTATGGAAATTTTCAATGAATATTTTGATATTGTGGTACAAAGTAATATTCAATTAACTTAAACCTCCCACTGGCCAAAAAGGTTAATGCATTACAATGCTAATTCTTACCTCCTTCAACACCTGAACTGGTCAGTTCGGCAAGAAACTGTTTATTTGCATCCACATCCAGATTTTCTTCCAGGAAACTTCGGAAAACTTCTGTGATCAACGGCAATCTGGGATCACCATCAAACACCTCCACCTCCGCCATTGTGCTCTTCTCCAAGCTTTTTCAAGAACTACAAAGTTGAAGTTTACAGGTATGTTGGCAACACTTTCGGTCTGTTTGCATCGCCCTGCGTAGCACAAACTATAATCTCAGTAGTAAGGCTGACGTGTTTATAAAGCATGTCGAGCTCAGGGGATTTCCCCGAAGAATGAGAAATAGCATTGCGTCACCCCATGCCTCGGGTTCACCGACGGCTGTTTTGGCTTTATAACCAACCAAATAATTGTAGTGAATTCAAGTTTCACAGAAGAAATGTGCACTCAGCTTTAAATTTGGAATTACGTTTGTTTTGTCTTTAAATTTATCCTAAATAGCCCTAAACCCATGCCGTTAAGTAAATTTGGTTAAACATTTTTTTCTCAAGTAAAAATATCAATATAGAAAAGGACGAGGTGTAGACTCCATCGTCGTTCTTGCGCAATATTCACGCCCACAACGTTCTCATTGCTGTGCGGCAGGCAATGCGTAATCAAGACCGCCAGTAGGGCTGTTGACATACAAGAGACATTGGTGAACTAGGGATTTACATGTTTTAGAACTTTTACGAGTGAGTACATTGTGGATCATTTGTTGGAAGAATATTGCGACACTGCGGTTTTCCCCGCCAGCAAGCAATGTTATTTGGCCGGGGATATTAATGATCTATCGAACTGAACATGCGGAACTGGATATCTGGATGCTTCCTGGCACATATGCCCGATGTATATACTATGAATAGGGCAGAGTACTAGTTCTTGCATTTTTATTCTGATTGGAGAGGGTGGTTTAACGAGAAATTACATTAAACTCGAATGGTCCGTATTACGGCGTTTAAGTTTAGTTTCGGTCTGATCTGTTCCTTGCTCTGTGGTCTGATCAATCATCAAACCGGCTTCCATTCTGTCACAGTATTGTTTCAATTTTGTCCTGATGACCTTGAGAAGAAGCATCCATGTTGCTGTTGTCAGGGTGGATAAAATAATAATTTGACAAGGTAACTATTGCAAAACTTTGACATCAGTCATATTCTATTGGATGCAGTTTTGATTAGTACAATAGTTCGATCTTTGCTCAATCTGTCGATCCAATAGCATGATTTGCCAATAATCCTGCCATCAGTCTATCAACTTTTCTTTTCAATTTACAGTTGTGGAAGCCTGTTTTGATGTATTTACATAATAGAGTGACAGCACAATACTGTTGTGTCACCGTGCTGATGGACTGATTGTGCCTAGTATTTTGTAGTAGAAGCAAGTTAAATCATATAGCCTATGGTTTCCATGTCAAACCTTGCCAGATAATGTATTTAAGGAAGGGTCTATTCAGTATTTCAGTAACTTGAAAGTTGTTTGACAGCTAACTACATATATGTAACAGTATATGTACCTAAAATGATGCTGTTACACTTGGTCACTGTCCCTAACTGTGGCCGCGATGGTTATGCCTTTAACTGTGTTGTGGAAATGGTCGGGCAGCTGTCAAAGTGGGCCATAAGAATTCCTGGTCAGATATGGTCGGTGCATTCCTGTTGGCAAAAGGCTGCACTCACGGGGACGTCTTCCGGTGAGCTGTTAAAACCCTCCTAGGAAAGATGCATTCTTTACAAAGTTGTCCAGTCAGTTGAAATCAGTCCAATGACCCCTAATTGAGAGGAAGGAATTTTTGACTGTCTGTGACTGTTGCAACAAACGGAAGGTCTGTTCTGAATGATCGATGTACAACTTGCTTCAGAGTGTGCATGCGTCATTGGAATACAGAACTGGTTCGTTGTATTTTATGCTGAAGACAGTGGTTGAGTTGTATCATGGAGGATTACATGTACACCGGTAGTTGGAGCCGGGTTGCATATGACGTGACCCTGTACAACCTATTGTTGTGGTGGAAGGGTTGGTCTCAGGAATTAGTTTTCATTACTTCCAGCAACTCATAACAGCTGAGGTAAAGTTTGGATGTCGTCCCCCAGTGGATCACAAATTTCACCAGAACATGTTGTGACATCGTTATGGTGACCCTTGTGGCTGTTTCATGTATCATAAGAATTTTTCAAAAGTCCAAATGCCGTCCACTTCGGAGGTCTGGTCACAAGTAAGTTGGTAAACAATGAAAGGGGGAATATGCCATTGCCGCACATATTATTGTTGTAGTTCATTTGTTCACCGTCACAGTTCATGGTTATTTTCATGACTTTACTTGAGATTGGAGGACGTTTGATAGACCAGCAGAAAAGGCTTGTGAGGACAACTGAAGTGTGGAGCCTCCTCAGTATTCCATCATTGTCTTATTTTTGTCTTGAATATTAATTTTTCATTGGCCCAGAACGATCACATGACAGGGTGCCTTAACTGCATGTCACACTCACCGTTTAACACATCAGCCAGGGTTCTATGACGTTTTGAACACCCTTGGGGATGAATGTCACCCTTTGCTTTGCCTCGGGCTCTGTGTGTCCTTCAGGTTTTCCAAATGTCATCTCCCACATCGCAGCAGTCAGCAACTGTTAAATGTTACCCTTTTGTTTTTAAATCAGCTTGCAATATCCAGATCATTTGCAGTGAACCATGGACAACTCTCTGAATAAAGCCAGGAAGAAAAGAATGATAAAGTATGCAGTCCAGTTTCAACAAGTTGTCCCATCGGAGCTGCTACCACATCTTGAGTGTCTTCCAGAGCCAAGAAAGGTAACTGTGGTTTGTTGATCCATCTTTTTTGTGACTATATTGATGCTGCCTGTGCAGAGTTTGCTGCCATGATTTTTCCCATAGTTCTGTCCTGAGTGACAAGATATCTCATTGCCAAGGAGTGCAGAAAAGCATGCATCATTTACATTCATTGAAGTCCATTGTTCCCTTGAGAGTTGCACAGCGAATAGTGTCAATGAAGAGTTTCAAGCATGCAGCCTTTGGGAAATTGTTTATTGTTGGGGGGGGGGAGAAATGATGCAGACTTGAATCATTAATCAACAGTACCAACTTTTTGCCAGAAATTGTTACATTAAATCATTCTAATTTCAGGGTGCAATGTATTAAAATAGGCTTTCATTTTGTGATTCAACCATGTGCCATATTTTTGAACACGCAGAACATTCTTGACAATCCACCAATCAGATGACAGGAATTCTATCAAGTGTTGTTAAAACATGTCTCCTGTAGGTGTGCTTTTACATTTCTGTGCAATCGAGTCATAGACTGTTCTATGGACTGCGCTCACTTTTTTTTCTTTCTCTTTAATTGCAGGAAAGAATTAAATGCGAACAAAAAAACCATGGAGACATAGCAGCAGCCAATGAACTGGGGATGACCTTGGTCAAATGTGACAACTGGTTTGAACAGCTCATCCCTGCATTACGGGAATTAGGCATGGCGGAACTGGCCGACCTGTTGGATGACCCCAAAGCAGATGGGCTAGAAAACCACAAGAATGCATCTCATCAGACAGGTTAGTGAGAATGACAGGTCATGATGTTTGGTTTGGATGTGCTTTGATTGCAGGGCAGTAGTTGTACATGTGCACGATGGACCTGTCCCATGAAATATGCAAATAAGGCAGGCGGATGCGCATAACTACCACTAGGCAAAGTTGCTTAAATCTATGACGTAATGCAAATCTCCATGCGCACGCAACTATGAGCACATACACGCTGCTAGTATAGTTTGACATGAGTGCCAAACTTGAAGACAAGGAATTGTTACTTTACGACCTCAGGACACTGAAAACTTCTCTTAGTTTGAGAAAAGCGGGCTGAAGTACCTGAAAAAAGCTATAATACGGTTTTAAAGGGCCTTCAATGCATCAGGTTATGGTTACAGCATCTCTCATACGCTGCTGACAGTGTTGACAGCTGCATTTGCCAACCAGTGTTGGTAGTCTGCATGAGCC
The DNA here is from genome assembly GCF_001949145.1 of Acanthaster planci. The sequence continues at coordinate 934,854 of NW_019091425.1, forward strand.
CATATAATTTGAATACTTCATCAGAAAGGTTCATTCCATTGATCAGTTCTAGCTTTGTGGTTACACTGTTCAAGCAACTGATATGTTTCTCTAATCCAGTTTTATCAGTGATCTGCATTATGCAGTCCTGTCGTGCTTGTAAAGATTAGGCCCAATTCCTTGAAATTTTTTCTCCAACACTGACGTATTCCTAATGATTTTTGAGAAATGCTGTCAATCAAGTTTACTTTTTTGAATGCCCCAGGCCTGTCATCTTTCAGAAACAAGTTCTGGAAAGATGCAACCTACATCTTAAAAGCGTGGCTTTTAAAACACATGTTGGAAATAATACAGTCAGTCTTACCCTTACAAATAATCTGCTTAATTTTGTGCAGGAGCTGCATCTGCTCACCTGGAAAGGAATCCTTGCAAGAGCCAAGCAATGCCTACACCATCAGGCAGACGCGCAAGCTCAAGGGTCACCCTTCAGACACCGTACAGCCAATTGACTGCCAGAATCCTGCATGAAGTCAGGGCCTTGGATATGCCCAGTCCTGCTCACGGTAGTGATTGGAAAGGTCTTGCAGGACAGCTAGGTATTGTTTGCAGAGGTGTATTAAATTATCAGACATGCCAACTCAAAGCACACAGTGAAGCCTTCTGGGGCATCCACGTTTGTGCATAAATTTATGGAAAACTTGAAATTTTAAACAGCTATTGGCATATCTGCATCTGCATTCTAAAATGGTACCTCCACAAAGCTGATCGATAAACCAAAAGCCTAAACACACAATGACTGTTTAGTTTTACCCAGTGTACACAACACAAATGCATGAGAATAATGCATTTCATGTAGTCAGTGTGAAAAAAGTGCCAGGCTAACTTCAATGCATTTATTTTATTTGGTGGAAGCTATCGTGTGCATACAGAAAACCTAAGCAACATGTATTCCAACTCCATTTATCCTCCTGTGACTTTTTCTAAACCTGCATAAAAGTGCAGTGTGTTTAGGGCATTAACAGCTTAAATTTGTGCACCATTGTTTTTACAGACTTGCAATCAGTGAGTCTGCCCCATTTGTTTTTGCAAAAAAAGGTTTCACCACAGATGCCGTAGGACGCTTGGAATCGCAGTCGGGAAGTCCAACTGAAGCCCTGCTCAGTGAGTGGGGAAAGGAGAGTGATGCCACTCTTGGCAAGCTGATGGAGACCCTGTGTGCTATCCAGCGAGAGGACCTTAGCCAGAAATTGGAAGAATTGTTGCATATCCATTTTGAAGCTAGAGGTGGCAACCAGGTAATAGTTCACTGTCTTTTATTTTCCTGCGTATATTTTGAAAGATGAGTGCACATGCACAAGATGAATGTCTCTGTGGTTGATGCGTTAACCACATGCTGCCGGGTGGTTTGAAAAATGAACACATACGGGCGAATTTCAAGATTTTCAGTTTTCAAAAATCTTCACAAATTCATCATTTCAATTAATGGACGTTTGCACCCACATGGATTACTGTCTGTTGGCAACTTTAGCCTGACAGACAAAATCTATTGACGCCCGAGTATTTCAGCCAGGCCTGCAGCCTTGTACAAAGAGCCCAGATTGTGCGGTGTTATATAACTTTCTTTTGTTCACGAACCTGGCACAATGGGCTGCTGACCTCTTTTCAATAGGGGCCCTGGAGATTAGCGTGCAGCGGTGCTGTGTGGCTCATCGCTGCAGTGGTGGAGTGCTTTTGTCCCTGGTGGTAATCTGCTTGCACTAAATTCCCCAAACTCTGGTATACTGTTTCAAATCAAGGTTGGATTATCTGCACTATTGAGAGTGAAAAATTGTCGGTAATGCCCTGCAGCTCAGTCTTTTGTGCCGAGCATGGTCTTTTAATTTGTTACAAGGCCCAGCTGGTTTGTCCCGGTTTCGGGCTTCCCTGGCTACGTGTATAAAACCTATGTGCCTGAAAAAGGGTCCCCCAGCAGCAAGTGGTTAAAGTGGATGGGAAGAGTTCTCTATACAGGGCTTGGCCAAAAAGATGTCAAGCTGCCCCCTAAACATGCTAAAAATTTAAGTCAGGAGGAAAAGATACACTTTGCAGTGAGGTTTGGGGAGAGAGGGGGGGGGGAACAGGGATGGTGGGAGACAGTAACATATGTAACTTTTTTGGTGCATGTGCCCTAGCTCGCGCTCAATATCTCAACTGTCCCCACATGAACCAGAAGAAAGTGCTCTTTGTCCAGATTTCTGTCCCCTTTACTGAAGTTTGTCATGAATTGTATCCCCCTCAGATTGACAACAATGTTGAGGTAGAACCTACAGCATCTGTTAGTACAACTGAGGTCAGTACTCATGTTCCTCATCAGCTACGGAACCAGCCCCCTGCCATGCTCGACAATCGAGCAGGGCCCTCAGTAATGCCCGAAACATCAAACGCCACGTCTATGGGGCTGTCAGGCAACACTGGGGCTGAAGCAGTGACTGAGCCAGAAGATCCCCTCGGTGGTCAACAGCCAAGTACTGTGGCATCTCACGCAGGGGAAAGTCGTAGTGAAGGTACGACAGGGATGAGCATGCATGAAGCCGAAATGGAATCGAATGCACACCACAAGTCACAGAACAGCTTCACTGAAATTACGAAAAGCAAGGCCGACAAATTTGAGCAAGATATCAGACCCGAGAATCAGGATAATACAGCTGATAGGAAATGGGCAAATGGCCAGATATGTGAAGCGCCAGGCGCCCGAGTCCGCGAAACTAATAGCGAGATGCCGGTGAATGATTTGAACAGAATCCACCATGAATCCAACCCAACCCAAGGGAAAGTCTTGCTTTCTACTGACCCAGAAACATGCAGTGTAAATAATCCCGGGAACAGTGGCACCTATTGGCCACTGTCTCCGGATGCTGGCTATAGTCCTCTCTGCACAGATAAATCACTGGATGAATCTGTATCTCTCCAGATGTCAGATTCGAGTGTTCCAACAAATGTGCCACCTACCTCGACCGTTGGTGCCACCGTGGGCGCATCCACTCTTGTCACTAGTGATGATGTCACATCTTCAACATCATCCTCATCCAGAGATGTATCATCAGATGCATCTTCCTCCTCTCCAAGTCTATCAACCACTGCTTCTCCATCTGTTGTTAAGCCAGCCACACGAGAAACCGGTGAAAGCCATGCATCTTGTAGAGATGTCGCCACCATACAGATATCCTCCCAAGGTGCCCCTGTCCAGCAGCCCACAGGGCCATCCTCATATCTGCCCGAACAGTTCCAGATCCCTTCAGGTGATGGAGCGTTCTCTGAAGATGCCTTGATTAGAGCCAGCACTGGCCAAGCACTCTTCAAAGCCACATCACAAGAAGCAGCATCCATCAGGACACAACAAGATTCTCTCGGCAACCAGCCACCAGCATCTACCCAACTCCAACCAAATGAGGCGGAAACTGCACCTGACCGAGTCAGCATGGAGACAGTACATCCTGTTCACAAGCACCAGCAGAGACGAGGAAAAGCACATCAGGAACCATCACCATTAGCTGAAGACAGGAAAGACCATGACCAGGCCAGTCCAGCCAGCAGACCCAAGGAAGGTGACTTAGAAGCCAATTCCCAGCCATCAGGCATCCTTAAACGGGAAGAAGCTGGTGGACAACCACAATGCATTCCTCCACTGTTTGAGCAACCACCATGCACCACCGGGATCCCATCTGCTGATCAGCTATCCTCTGATCAAAGCACCAAGAAGGAAGATGTCTCCACTGACAGTCCTCAGGCCTCTGGAACCAGGAGCCTGGAAGCATCTGGTTTGAGGACTCTTAATGAAGAGGCATCCCCCGATCTTGTCAATGCCCTTCCCAATGGCTCAGGAAGGGAATCCCCAGAGGCAGGTGCTGGAAATGTAAATACTGGAGTTGAGAATGCTGCTGCAGAGCCCCGAGCAAGGGGAGCTGTCAGAGGTGTTGTGCTTGCCATGCCAGTGGTCTTGTCACTGGCAGCTGCAGTGATAAAAGGCGGGGACTTCTTTTCTAATGCATTCTAATTTTGGCACTCTGATCTGCTTTGACTTGACGAAAATCAGTTTATTGTAAAATAAAAAAATTGCATGTAAAAATGAGGAACCACATGTGCTATTTGCAGAACACTCCCCCAAGTCACCTGTGACATGTCCAGGGAAATCCCAAGGATGGGAGCATACATGTATATGTCCACCCCCCCATATTTTGGTAGGTGAAAAAAAATCAAGACAGATTTTGATGAATTTCTTGGACTTCCAAACAAATTTAATGTATTCATTAATATTGAAAAAGGAAGGAGGATTTAAAAAGCCAAGTTTTGCAGCAAGGTTCTGAGGTGCAGCATACATGTTAAGGGCTGCGTTCGATCAGCTTACGCATGACAACCCTGACCTGAGAATGGTCATGTGTGCTGTGTCAGACAAGTGAGATGGTGGCAACCAGGTCAAAAGCCATGTAACTTGTGGAATCTAATCGAATGGCACCCTATGATGCACCTCAGTGTCATGAACACTTCAACCAATTGTCATTTGGTGTCAGCAGCCCCACCCTTGTATTGGGCCAAGACAGCAGAACTCAATAGCGGACTCGATAGAGCATATGCCGTGCCCACCGATTTATATTGCGCCCTCTCATGACTTCGTTTCACCAATCGATGGCTCATTCTACCGTCTTGGGAATCTCCTACAACCGAGGCATTGCGTTTTGTGCCGAATAGTAGTTTAATATGAATATCATCACAGTTGACTCTAGGATGCGAAATAGGATACAAAACAGACCGTGAGAGCATTGGAGCAGGTTCGCATCAATAGCGTCAGCTTGTTATTTCTTCAGTTTTGTTGTAGGAAGTCCTTTACAGGCTTACGTCTTCGCTCCTTGTTCCAATGCATCGAACCGCGGCCATTATCAATGGTGACAGTACTGGTACTTTAGTAGTACGTTGAGCGTCACGTAGTAGTGCTTGTACATGTACATTATATAGTGTGATAGGTCATGTGATGCAGGTCATTGATCCATACTCATCACGTACAGATTCAACTGGAATTTCTCGGGCGCTGATTGGTTCCTCCAGAAATCCGGAGGAAAAGTAAAGAAAAAGTTAAACGGTTTGTAGGAGATTCCCAAGATGATAGAATGATCCGTCGATTGGTGAAATGAAGTCATGAGATGGCGCAATAGAAATCAGTGCTCACGGCATATGATCAATCGAGTCCGCTGGCGAGTTCTGCCATCTTGGCCCAAGACTACCCCCTCCCGGAACTTGACAAATTTTCATTGCCAGGCAATTTTTAATGAATGTCATCCTCTTCCCCCCCTCCACTCCAGCACAGATTTATGCCGCTGGACACATCATCATAAAGAGATGTTTTAGATTTAGTGTTTAAAAATTGATAAGCCTCGTCATTAAGGTTTAAATGGTTGTTGATTTTCATGATTTAGCATCCAGTTGCACATATAGAGTACATGTAGAGTGCTGTTTAGACAATTTATTAGCCTCCTGTATGGGAACATTTGGTTTCTTCTGCATGTAACTATCTTGAATGTGAAGGTTATATATGGAAAGCATTCTAAGTCATCGGCTCTTGTAAAATAAAGCAGGTCTTGCAATTGGGTTCTCTATGCTTATAATGTTGCCTTTTTTTACTTTCAGCGTGTATTATCTGGTTTGGAGTACATATACATTTATATGCAATTCATTTTAGGCAGTTCTTAAAATCATCTCACAATGGATAGCATTATGAATTCAGGATAATGGAAAACGTCAAAGAAAAAGAAAATACTTTGAAATACATCTTCCTGAAGGCTGAAGGGTCGAAAACCTTGAGAAAACATTTGGCCAATTTTTTTTTGTTTCGTTTGGGGGGGGCAAGTTTGTAATAATGTGTGTGTCGTATTAGAAACAATTTGTCGTTTAAGGTATTCGGTGAAGTAGATATCCAAAATGTTTGCTGTACTGTATACAAATCTCTGAAATAAGAGTATCTCTGCCTAATTTTTGCCTTGAAGCGACCTAACCACCCACTGTCTCATACATTAGTCTGTTGCCACATTGTGAATCTTAAAATCAAACCTGAAGACAACCATCTCAACTTTAGTTATTTTATTTCATGAACTAGTAAATGTATATGCATCTGTGAACACTTCAAAATAACCACTTTTCTGTTAGCAATGATTTCTTTGTAAGAACTACAGCATATATTAAAATTACCACCCGGTATTTAATTGCATTCAATTCATAGCATTTATTTTTACCAACACATTGTCTTAGGTTACATTGTATAATACACGTCATCAACTATTTTAATGCCATTTTCGCATACAGTTAGCAATTGGCATATGACCTGCCGTGTTAGTGCTTTCATTGTAATCAATGGTCAGCATATCTATATCCAGTTCATTTCACTTGGAAGTATGCCCTTCCATTTCACTTCAGTAACATAATGCAACATGAAACGCACACATTTTTAGCTGATCTTTTTCAGCAAAACAGGAGCTGCAGGAGAACGATATGTCCAATTTCACAAAATTGGTATTCAAACAACTATAAGCATAACATGCGGGAAAAAAGGATGTGACGATATTAGCAAATATGTCAGGTTAATATACTTTTGTATAAATTACTACAATTTGTGTTCAGTATTTTACTACATAAAATGTCACATACACAGACAACACAACAGTGGCATAACTATGGCTACATGTCGGGGGGGGCTGGGGCACATGTGGAGTGCATGTTTTTTTCAAGGGGGCACCACAAGAAAATAAGCTGCAGCTGCATTTCAACAAAGATTATTTGCGGATTTCAAATGGGGAGGGGGTACATGCCTCCCTAGTTACGCCGCTACAGCACAATAGCACGATGAGCTTTTATAAATGTGAAACTTTATGAAGATGGCAGAACTGTTCCCAGCACGGCAAGCAGAAGTTTGTTTTACCAAATAAGATAAACTCGGTGAGAAGTTCAGTCGACTGAATTATCACCACAAACTCAACAAAATAATAATCCACTCAGTTCAATAAAACATTAGATAAAATCATGGTGAAATTGTGTTTGTAAATAGTTGGAAATGTGCAGCCAGATAAAAATTATAATTGAGTTGTTAAATACAACTAGGTTCTCAAGGACTGAGTCCAGAAACATTGATAGGGTGACATGTCTGTCTGGTTCGGGAGTGATTTAAGTGCATTAAAGTCAAGAACATCTGGTCTGGGGGAGGGCACTATTACCACAACTGGAGTGTTACGGGCACATACAGTTACATGTGCCCCAAAACTTGTACATTTTTTGCGAAGGTATTTTTTCTGGTAAGATTTTAACAATGCGTATCTTATAGTAATTTCAAGTATACCACATAAAGAGTTATTTCGCAGGGACAGTCCATCGGGGCATCCCCCAGTCACACTGCACCCTGTCTCTGCCTTCTTGGCCCTGCCGGAATCTTTACAGGTCCACTAACCTCCGAGTGATGAGGGGATGGTGGTGCCGAGTGTCTGGTCAGTACTAGCTTATCCTTATTACATGCATATGTATGTTGTTATCTTGTGATGCTATGAAAAATGTGTTTTTAGGTGGGCAAGTGTGACAGTTTAATTCGGTGCCCAGATGTCATCGTCATCATCCTCAAAGTTATCCTCATAATCCTCCATGGTCACATCAAACAATTCATCAATGTTCATCTCAGCTATTGCGTAGAACAGTCGCACTTGTTTCCAGTGCCGGTGGCTCTGTCTCTTCCCGGTGGATGTCTGGAATATCAGGTTGACTGGGGTCAAAGCAAAGACAACACAGCTCTTGTACCTCATCTGGATGCCCCACTCTTGGGAGCAGGTGGGGCTCCCGCAGAGGATGCGCTGCAGCTTCTCAAAGTCCGTCTTCTTGACGGGCTTATCGTGAGGGACCAGCCTACACTGCTTGGTAAAGGACTTGCTGAGCACCACATGGTGGGCGTTCTCAATGCAGCGGATTTCGTCCAGTGTGCAGACATGGTGGCTGCACTTGCGACACAGCAGGCTGACATTTCGTAGCTTCTCATCATGCGTCAGACGGGCCAGGCCGCGTTCCTTGACCCTACGCTCTGTGCGGTTCTTCTTTTGAATCTCAGTTATCTGGGAAACAGACAAATTAAAGTCATCAAAGCAAACAGCATGTAGCAGTACAAAAAAGAACTGAACTACCCGTCCTGTAGCAGTTAAAGTGATAATATTAACAATTGTTGACTGCTGTGATGTGGGATATGATGTTTTGAAACCTGACAGACCCATAGTGCCTTAGGCGAAGCTCAGCCTTATGCATAACTGAATAACTGAGGATGTTCAAAACATCAAATCCCACATCACAGCAGTCAAAAATTGCTTTTTCACATCTGTCTTTATGCTTTTTGTTTCTAAGGGGAATTAAGGGTGACAAAGGAATCTTTGAACATTAGTGGTTAGAGGTTCTGCGCAATATCCTACTTGTGTATGATATCATACACCCGCTGATGTGATTTCCAACGGTGAGTGTGACATGCGGTTATGTTGTCTTGTCATGTGATCACTTGGGCCAATAAAAAACAGTATTCAAGATAGAGGTCTGACAATAGTCCATTAAGCCAATTAACCCCTTCTCGGGGTTAAGCCAATTAACCCCTTCTCGGGGTTAAGCCAATTAACCCCTTCACGGTGGGATTATTTTGACCGCAACTGCTGGGCTGTGGTATGCCCTGAATGGAGGGCTTTGTCCAGCAGCAGGCCCCATTGAACCAGTAGCTGCATGGTGAATAGACTGTATGCGTGGTATGCACTGATCCTCACACAGTGGTGTGGTAGTAGCAGTCCTCCATAGCGAAGGGGTTAAGCTGTCTCTATTCTGCTTCGCAGCAGATAGAGACACAAGAAAGAATCACCGAAGAACTGCATCGCACTCTTCCAGAAATAGATCAGATATGACAGGTCTAGCCAACTAATATGTATGGTGGTCTGGTATAGACAAAAAGCCTGGATGGTTGAGTGAAACATGCCCGACTCTGACTTGCCAAGAATGCCAACATGACCAACAGGTAGCCCCATCTACCCATAGAAATGTCCAGACAGTGGCTATTAGTGATGGCATTTTCTTTGGGGGGTGTGCCAGAGTCAATTTGCCGACTTGTAACTTGTTCTCCAATCTCGTGTCGCGTAAAATTCACAAAGTTATCCGTGGTACACTGCATTTCATGCTTCAGAGGAAATGCTGACAGCCAACATGTATTCAGACCTGCCAACCTTTAGAATCGCAAAAGTGTATTTGGAGGTTCCAAAATGTGTTTTTTTCAATACAAATGTGTTTTTTCCAAACAGGAAAGACAAACTTACAAGTACCTTTGCGTGACTACATACGATTTGAACTTTAATACTTACTCGTGCAGGCTTAAACGGACCTTATTATTTCCTGGTGTTGCTCACAGCAGTTGCTTTCTTGCATTTACGCAACAATTCATTTTGGTGTGCATGTTGCTGCCATGGCCTGGCTGTGGCTTGGGTGTATATTTTGTTTGTGAGAGAGTCTGACAAGACTGCAGTGCTTAGGCTGGATCTTGAGTCGGTCGCATTTTTGCGAACTATGATGAAAATTCTCTTGTCTTCAGCATTGTTGTGGGAGATGGACAGAATGGTGAAAGCCAGCTTTGAGAGGTGTTGATACTGTGGGTCATATTCTTCGTTTTAGTGATGTCGCGGTGTTTACTGCTTTCAATGTGCCAAGAAACATCATAACTCCCATGCGCGATACTGAAGTCAGAACTACACAAAGTGCAGCGAGCGTAATGTTCACCTCTCTGGGAGGTACATGTAATATGAATCAAAATTTCTCCATATATTCCCTTTTGAAAGATTGCTTCTGTGTTCGGGTGTCTTTTTTAGAAGATGAAGCCATCGTCATTCATGCAGTTTTACGATTACGTGGGGAAAAGTTTTTGCATGCACAGGAACGTACACTCCACAATGCATGCCGATCAGTTTGGTATGTGACGTTGGTATGTGATATATGATGTTTTGAAACGTGACAGACCCATAGTGCCTTAGGCGAAGCTCAGCCTTATGCATAACTGAATAACTGAGGATGTTCAAAACATCAAATCCCACATCACAGCAGTCAAAAATTGCTTTTTCACATCTGTCTTTATGCTTTTTGTTTCTAAGGGGAATTAAGGGTAAAAAAGGAATCTTTGAACATTAGTGGTTAGAGGTTCTGCGCAATATCCTACTTGTGTATGATATCCTACACCCGCTGATGTGATTTCCAACGGTGAGTGTGACATGCAGTTATGTTGTCTTGTCATGTGATCGCAATTGGGCCAATAAAAAAACAGTATTCAAGACAGAGGTCCGACAATAGTCCATTAAGCCAATTAACCCCTTCACGGTGGGATTATTTTGACCGCAACATCTGGGCTGTGGTATGCCCTGAATGGAGGGCTTTGTCCAGCAGCAGGCCCCATTGAACCAGCAGCTGTGTGGTGAATAGACTGTATGTGTGGTATGCACTGATCCTCACACAATGGTGTCAGTCCTCCATAGCGAAGGGGTTAAGCTGTCTCTATTCTGCTTCGCAGCAGATAGAGACACAAGAAAGAATCACCGAAGAACTGCATCGCACTCTTCCAGAAATAGATCAGATATGACAGGTCTAGCCAACTAATATGTATGGTGGTCTGGTATAGACAAAAAGCCAGGATGGTTGAGTGAAACATGCCCGACTCGGACTTGCCAAGAATGCCAACATGACCAACAAACAGCCCCATCTACCAATAGAGATGTCCAGACAGTGGCATCTTCATCCATGCAGTTTTACGATTACGTGGGGAAAATTTTTTGCATGCACACGAACGTACACTCCACAATGCATGCCGATCAGTTTGGTATGTGACGTTCCAATTGATTTGATACGTGCGCTACCAGGGGCATGTGTACATTGTGTACACCAATCACGAACGCTCTACTTTATGAGTTTGTGATATCGAACCGCGTGACATATGGCTTAGTCTTGCTTGCAGCCGCTTTAGCTATTTTAGCATAGATTTCACACAGCGCCCTCTTTTTTTCTGTCCATGTCAAAATTATCGAAATCCGGACGGTATTTTGTGGTGATAAAAATGTATGGTCGTATTTTCATCAATTTTTCATACAAAATATGCAAAAATCATACTAGTTGGCAGGTCTGTGTATTGTTTACGTACTACTTTTGGATTCAGTTGCTGACTGAAGCTCTATTTACTAACTGGAATTAACTATCAGGGGATGCCCCCCCCCCGTCACTGCACTGATGTATCCAGACAAGCAATAGTGAAAGATTCTTATTGAATACACCAGCATTGACAATCAGAGTGTAGAGATACATGTAGTTATAAACTGTGTAGCAAGTGGATTATAATAATAATAATAATAAGCATTTAGTGAGCGCTCAACTAAGAACACAGCACTTTACAAACTAAAGTAATAAATTAATTAAACAATTAACATTTAAAAATATAATGAGGTTGAAAAGATAGTAAGGTTGTCATTTTGCCAGTCACTGCAATGAGATGTCATTTTGCAACTTGTGGTATTCCTAATAATGGTGCTGATCAGAAGAGTTTGAGTTGTGAGGAATTTGATATCATTATCATATCAACTAGCCATTATGATGAAAGGCAAGTTCAAAATAAGCAAAAAGAGAAAGGGAAAACAAGTGTGGTCACTTTTATTTTGTGGAATACAAGTTAATGTACTCGTACCTTTTCAAGAAACTTTTCTCTGTCCATTTCCTGCATTTTCTGAAGGCTCTCTGTAGCCTTGTACATCATCTTCTCACGGATGCGGTTTCGGAACTCACGGCTGGTCAGGGCAAGCTCTTCTGATATCACCAAGAAAAACTTCCCACCACGGGCCCTGCTCCTTCCTAACAACACGCAGTCATACAAAAGAAAGCGAGAACCGAAGTGCAAGCAAAATCATCAAACCAATATTGTGACACAGAATATTGGATGATGAGCTCATTTTCAGAGCTTCAAGTTTCTCAAAATGTATGACCTCCCTGCAAACCCTTCCAGACTTTGATCCCAATCTTGTCTACAATTTTGTTGTGAGCCTTGATTATTCATCACCAAGCTAAATATTAGCAACACAATAAAGCCGAACATTAGAGAGTTCTCACTAGAATAAAAAAATATGAAGAAGGCAACGTGTAACTCCTCTGTGACATTTAAAAGACAATGCCTTTAAAGCTGCTTTTAAATTTACAACTAGTATAGTTACAGAAAGGTGGACACATGTCCATAACTTATTGCAACACTGCTGTAGGAATTGTGCCTTAAAATTCAAGTCTACCTAGCTCAAATCTCTTGGATGAATCGGCTACATGTATACTGTTACTATCATTAACAAAGGAGGGGATGATGCATCCTGATAGGCCCTTCTCTAGACAAACAGCCATTTCTCTACCTTTGGCCTGGACTCTTCCAATCTCGTTGGAGATGTAGTTACAGCATATGACCACATTACACTGCTGGATATCCAGTCCTTCCTCTGCTACCGAGGTGGCAACGATCAGTCTGTGTTTGCCCTCACGGAACATATCCAGCAACTCCCCTTGCCTGGTTTGAGTCATGCCTGTAAATACACAAATCCTGGAATGAAAACTCTGGGAATCATAATTAATGCATGATTTCTGGCATCCCTAGGTTGACACTGGTGGGCTACATCCATTCCCTACCCTCCATCATAATCTGTCTATCCAAAAATTGTAGCCTTTTTAATTTGAACTTCATATTCTTTTTATTTCTGACATTGTGCAAAGCATTTGGAAATTTTTAACAAATGCTCAAACAACAAAAAAGAATTTCGGCAAAGAAATTTGTCAGTAACAGGTTATCTCCCAATAAAGAATGATTTAAAAGTACCTGCCACTTCCTTTCCTTCTATTTTTCCATCATGAGAGAATTGGTGTGAGATTCAGAAAGAGGACAAAATGAAACTAGCCTCCATAAAACCTTGCCTGGGCGATATTCAAGGAGCTGCTTGTGTGCACAGAAATTTGATCTTTATAAATGCACATTACTACCACTTACATGCTACACAACAGTATGATGAGAATTAAAAGTGCTGTTATCCAACTTTCACCGATCACTTTGCTGAATTCCTGAAACCTACCAAATATTTTCTGGTTTTGACAATCTGTTCAAATTATTTATAACTCCATTCCAACAATTGAAAAGTGTCAATTTGCAGATTTTTTTCCTTTTAAACTGGGCTTCTTCCGTTTTGAACCCTACGTTTTACAAACCACTGTCCTCACGTGAGGGTGCTTCCGATGAGCCAATTTGATATTTCAAACAAAAGTCACGGTCATTTCGGAACCAAACTATGTGTACAGGTTGGCATGTAGCTGTGCTGACAGGGGATTGACTGACATCATGAGTGTGTGGTGCTGTTCTTGAATGACCTCATCAGCTGCATTTTATTTGGGGTATGCACTAGCTGTAGGAGCACTGAACTGGCTCAAAATTGCTTGCAAAAAAAAAAGTGAGGGGCATACAATTTGGGCATGAAGGCATGTTTTCGGGAGAGGGGGGCAGGCCAATTTGTCTGCACTTCCAAGCACAAGTATCAAATGGGACGGTGGCGCACACAAATGTACCAGTTATGACCTTTTAAGTACCTCTAAATGAAGTAAAAAGTATTTGTGAAAAGCATATCTCCATTTCTTGAAAAACTTGGTTCTGCAGGATTAGTGGAGATGTGGTCACGACAAGATTCTTTCCCTGTTCATAGACTGCTACCATGCAGCTCCCAAAGCTTGAAAATCATTCGGTAGTAGAGAGAATAGGTCAAGGAACTAAGCACTATGTATTTTGATTTTGTTTTCTTAGAGTTGCAAAGTTCTGTGCAACTGCCAGAAGTGCAAAGTAACACTAACCTTCACTCCCTCCAGTTCCGGTCAGTATGCCTGCCCGTAGGCACTGAAGGCCGGGCGCAGTCTCCAGCCATGCGTGCAAGGCCCTTGCCGTGGCGCGGGTCTTGCAGAAGAGGATGCCGCGGGAATCTGAGTTCCCGACCAATGTGTCCGTCAGGAGCTTGGTCAGACACGCCAAGAGTGGATTCTGAAGTTTTGAGTCTGGATTTACAGCCAGTAGCTTCAAATATTTCAGCTTGCCTATATGCATGATTACAAAATGGTATAAATATGCTACATTTCACTGATAGATATAACTGTGAAGATGTGCTCACGTCACTGAAGTTGGACTACACTTTTAATCAGAATGTAGACCGAACCTATTTGTTCCACTAAACAACACTTTACACTTTTCTTAAAGAGTTTTAGACTATTATTCAGAAGGGAAAATATGAAAAAGGAGTGAAATTGAGGCACTTCAGAAATGTAGAATACAACATAGTCTTTCTAGAAATAAACAGGAAACATGATTGAATGACAGTATCACTGTCAATGTCTGATACATGTGCAGACCTGCCAACCTCTTGGATCACAAAACTGCATTCTGAAAATTCAAAAGTGGTATTTCTCATTAAAATGGTATTTTGTAAAAAAATTGCATATTCTTCCCCGTGATCATTTTGACAACTTGTCTGGATTGGGTCTGACATTAGTCCGAGTAACTCGGACTAGATGGCATCAACACTCTGCTTCACACATAAAATAATCACACGAATTCATGGGCAGCCAATCACAACATAATGATTGGGTGGTTGCTGGATGCTGCTTACACACGAGGTTTGTACACACGCGTGCATACCCTGTACGCACATCCATTTACATTGTACATGTACGTATGCAAACGTATATGGACATGTACATGTGTACATTTGCAGCTGTTTTTTTCTGGAATAATGTACACTTGCAACTGTTGAATTGCGACTTTTTTCAGGCGTGTCAAATTTGTCAAAACCCATATTTTATGGGGGAAAAAATGTATGATCGTATTTTCAAGAATTTCGGCTAAATCGTACTAGTTGTATGCAGGTCTGCATGTATACAATATTCCAAGTAAGTCTGATTTTAATAATAAGAAGGGTACATCAAATTCCTGTTACTGTGTCACACTTCATTTCAACTTCCATATCACAAACACACAAGTAAAAGCTGGTGGCTTTACAATTAATCAGCATTTGTACGGGTAATTTTCAAACTATAGTTCAGTTCCACAAAAACAGTTTATTTGGTACTCCGTACTCCAGTGAGTAATCCATCTATTGTCACCTTGAAATAATTCTACCAACTGCTACTCCGTACTCCAGTGAGTAATCCATCTATTGTCACCTTGAAATAATTCTACCAACTGCTGTTCGTCTGGATTGAGGCTTTTGGTTCCAAACTGAAGACCCTCTATGAAGGTTTTGATGTGGTTCAGTGCATCCTTTGTCCTTGCATCACGGTTGATGTAGAGGCAGTCATTGTATTCCTGAAATCAAATTGGTGTGAGACTTTCACATTCAGCATTTATCACCACATTCTCGTTATCACAATGAACCACATCAGTGTTTAGTATCCTTATACTGAAGATGCATAAGCTCAACCTAGAAGTGATCAAAATGCTGTCTGACCATAGAGGAAGGACACAGAAGGAGCTTCAACTCAGGCACTTCAAAGTGTTCAATGATGGTCGCTGCCGAGTCAGACGAATAATAGAAAACATTTCAAAAATATCTGATTACTGCCAGCATCTCAGCCGAACAAGCAGGGCCAGTAATATCCTAGCAATACTTGTAGTTTTTTGCTTGCAATTAAATACAAATTATCTCTGTGACCAGGAAATAGAGAAAGCAAAATCCCTGATATTAGATCTGCTTTTGCCATCCTAAATAAACTTTTGAAATGTTGACACACTGTTCCAGTATCCATGCAAAGTTTGTAATTTTATTCTCCTCCATCCAATACGTCAGTGTTCAAAGACCTGGTACGAATTCGGCGAAGACTGGCCAACAAATGTTCACTACTACTGGAAAGCTTAGTTCATTAGGAACAAAATGTTCTATTTCATCATAGGGAGTGATCGTGAAATCTCATAAAATACTCTTTTGTACTAATGCCACAATAAAAATGATTCAAACAAAACACAAAATCTTGTAAACAACCGAGCTATTTATTTCCAAAATAACTCCAGAAAAAAGAGCCCATCAACCACTTCGTGCAGGGGCATTTTTCAATGTTGATGATACTGGGCCGGCATGACTATCAGTCTGTTTTCAAAATCGTTCAAAAATTCATCATTTCATTTAATGGTCGTGTATAGCCGCACGAAGTAACCTTTAGGCACTATTCTAGGTTGACAGGTGACCGTCATTGACGCCCGAGTATTTCAGCCAGGCCTGCAGCCTTGTAAACAGAGCTCAGATTGTGCGGTGCTATATAACTGTCTTTTGTTCATGAACCTGGCTCAGTGCACTGCTGACCTCTTTTCAATAGGGGCCAGATTAGCGTGCAGTGGTGCTGTGTGGCTCATCTTTTGTTTGGAGTACAGTCTTATGTTACAGGACCCTGTTTCCTTTGTCCCAGTTCGGAGACCCCGGCCACGCATATAAACCATACGTCTCCGATTTCGGAGTCCCTGGCAGGAAGTGGTTAAGGGCAATGACTGCACTTATAAATTTAGGGCACAAGCAACTGCGCAAGCATTACATTTGATGTTGTCATGAGATCATACCAGGTACCAACAAAGGCATAAATATTCAATGTCCTATACCTCAGTACACAAAGTTTTAAGGATGCAGATTACCAGTGAAAAATTGCAGCAGCAATCATAGGGTACAAAGGGATTTCGTAGTTGTGAAACACATGGTGCGTAGCAAGCATTCTCTGCGCTCTGGCTATGGACATACCAGGCATGCCAGAAAGCGGTAATTGGCCAGATGTTAAAGCCCGGGCAGTTCAAACTCCTTCTGTGTCCTTCCTCTATGGTCTGACAGTCCTGTAATACCTGAAGTTCTGAACACTATTTACTCTGAACACTGCCTAACTGATGAAAAGCTGCATACTAGTCCAGCTTATGTGTCACAGTCCAACTTTGCCTTGAGATATGCTGAGCCAGGTCAAACTGTACACTCACCATGTCTTATTATTCATGCCTACCTTCAAATGGTCCTTGCAGGTGATTAGTCTTCTGCGAGCCTGTTCATCCGGGACACTTTGGATGATATATTTCCCCATTTGAACCAGCCAGTTTTCATAACCCTGGGTGCCTCGCCTTGGCATCGAAGCAGGCTGTTTCATCCAAGAGTTGCCCTCTTTACAAAACAGAAAATATATATTATGTTATCGACCACAGTTTTAAATAAACTTTGTTTACTGGGTAGATATAGAATTAATAGAAATAGAAATGCTTGATCTTTTTTTCATCTGATTTTTTTTAGCAATCTCCATGAGCCTCTGAATCAAAAAGTAAAAAGAAGAAACATTCAGTGTGCTGATTAGGTGACCATTTTGATATTTTTTACAACAGGGGAAATTGGTTAGGAAAACTATGGCATGCGCATAGAGCGATTCATCAAATCTCATCATCTCATCAGGAAAATCTCATCAGGAAATGTTAAGCAAACAGAGGGATTGCACTTCACATTTTTCAAAAAGTTCCTTGCTGTGCTAAAGGAATCATTACCGAGTACCAACAGCAAGGGGTCAACATGACTTTTATATGATTTTTAAAAGGGATGTTCCTGATTTTAATGGCACTTAATGATTTTCAAGTCAAGAATTATAACGAAAGGATTCCTAATTAACTACCTGGAGTCTGTGATATTTTGGCTTCAATCTTTGCCATTATGCCATGGACCTCTTGTACAAATCCATTGTTCTTGCGGCCTGGCACCTCGAAGATATCTGGCAATATAATAGGCATCAATGGGACACTTACTTGTTTAAACATTCACGTACACAAAAGCAGCAAACGTAACAGTTTAATTATAGAGTAAGGCATTACCACTGATCTTATTTCAACCTGAATTTAAAAAAATCTGAACTCAGCCTTCGTAGTCTTTTCATGGTTCAAGACAATCGAGTCCAAAATACACAAAGCTAATCACTATCACCTTATACAACGTGCGTTTAATTTGAATGACCCAATCTGTTGTAGTATAAAGACATGCCTGCAGGACACCAGCACAGTGCTTGAGTGTCTAAACGACAACTTGCAATAATGCATTATATATAATACAGTGTAATTCAGTAACACAGTAAAAATAACGAAACTACGTATTGTAACTGTAAATTCACCTCAAAGTCATTGAAGTCTTAGCCTAGCTGCTGCGTTACTGGGCTACTTGTGTGTGCGTGCATTGCATAGGTTGCATCTATAGGCCTATGTACAGTTCAGCCTCAGTTCTCAATCCAATCCAAGATATGACAATATCCTATCAGCTTTGTCAACTACTTGTACTTGGTGACGTACCTTCCTCTGGTTTGTCCCGTATCTGTCGCAGCTCCTCCTGGTTGCGTGGATCCTGAACCATACAGATCTCCTCGGCGTCCAGATTAGCACACATCTTCATGATGTGGTATTCTGCCTCGTAGGCGGTGCTTGCTTTGCCCACCCCCATAGAGGCGGTCAGCCCAAGTACCTGGTGTTGCAAGGGGACAAAGATTGAGATATGCAAGGGCACATTTTGACCTACTGACAGCTTGATAAAGGCATACTTTGCTTTATTGGGCACCGTACTCAAAGCTTGTTCATTGGGATTCATGAAGATCTTTACATTTGTAAACAACAAAACTTCTCATATAAATCCTTTGCTTTAGCTTTCCAATGCTCATTATAACACATTTTATTAACTCCCTGTTGTAACACATACCCTTGAAGAGTAGTGGATTGTATGCATTCTTCAAACCAGAACCATCCCTTCAACACAGCTCACTCCATACCCTCAACTCCAATCGCGCAATTTGTTTTCTTGACGATACACAAAGAACCAACTTCCTTTTCAGCCGCCGCTTTATTCCAAATTTATCTGGGTCACTGTGGCATCTTAATTTGTATTTAACCTTGAAACAACCTATGATGTGTTCACAAATATACATGTAGGGGAATTATTGTTGTTTGTTAAATATTCATATACATGTTATTTTGGACAGTGATTTCTCATTCGTTAAAATTTACCATTCTTGTTTTGTGGAAATGAAGCTTGTTTCAAACTGAATTAGAATTGAGCAGATAATGTCTTTTGCTGGCTAGCACTCTTACCTGGGGTCTTGGAGTTGCTGGAGAGGACAGTTTCATATCACGGTAGTAAGCCATGATTCTGTTGTAAGGATCGCCTTTCTGTAAATGCGCAAGAAAAAAAATCTAAAAATTCAAATTCTGATACTGGAAAAAACCTCAAAATATGAAAATTTGACAGAGGGGTCAAATCAAACTTTATCATGACTAAACAAAGATCAAAATTACTCACAAGCCTTAAGCAGAACATTACAAGGCCAACGATACAATTCATCTGGACCAGACAATTACAAACAAGACAAACTAAACAATTAAAAACAAATTAAACGAGTATATATACAAATAAAGCATTCATCTATGAACATAACATTAAAATTGGATTTTAATGATAAGAATTTCAAAAAACAATTTATAGTTTAATCATTCCATAAATCTACTTGAAATATAGTTATGCAAATGCTGGCTTCCTCCATTCCTCAAAGAATTATGAGGACTTTGTATGTAAACTTTACAAAAGGTTTAAATAGAAAGTGAGATTAGCATGTATGACAGGATAACTGGCTGGACAAATGAAAAGAAGCAGCACGTAGCATATAAATGTACATGTACATCAGCTACATTATTGTACCTGGCAGTGATGGCACTCATCAAAGATAAGGAGGCCAATACTGGAGAGCTCCATGCGTTCATTGTCGTCCTTAGTCCCTTTCAGTTCATTCAGCAGAATCTGGGCTGTCATGACCAGCACGTCATGCTCCTCCAACAGGTCGACCAGTGAGCCACAGTTGCTCATCTCGCCGCTCAGGCCCATAATGCTGTTCTGGCTCATGTACCTCTGAAAGACGTTCCGCTGTTGCTCCACCAAAGGTACCTGAAAAGGGGACAGGGTATGCCGGGCCTTGCTCCTTGAGTGTAATTGATGCCTCTTCAGCCTAGATATCACCAATTTGTGACAACCTCTTCCATGGAAATTACTGCAGAATGCCAAAACTGATCAGTACAGATTCCGAACAGATGTAGGAAAGTGGCCTGGATAATAGCTAGAGGCAGCCATATCACAAAGTGCCAAGGATCATTTTTGATTTCCAAGAGTGCATAACAGTTTGGGTCAGGCAGATATTGGAGCACCTTGCAGTGATGTGAACTTAGAGTATTTTCCTGGAGCATTCATGTATATTCAATTGGTTTGGAGGGTCATCCGAAAGACTCACCTTGTTGACGAGGAAGACTACCTTGTTGGATCCACCTGCTTCGACCTGAGCAGGATTTCCAGAACGCTGCCCTACACCATCCTCCCTGTCGAGGAATGCCTTGACCAGCCTAGCAGCCACCAGAGTCTTGCCTGAGCCAGTGGGGGCCACGACCAGGCAATTCTTGCCCTGCAGCGCAGCTGCCACCAGCTCCTCCTGGTAGCCACGCAGCTTGAGAGCTCTGGGCTCATCACCACTTGAGAAGTCAGCGTCGCAGGTCTCCCCTTCTTCCGTGCTGGATTGCGGGGAACAAGCCCCAGTCCATGTTGGGTCGCATCCGCTGGTGTTCTCAACTGGGCTGCTGCTCTCGAAAATGTTGGGCTTGTCAGCAATGATGCTTGTGTCCATGCTTGAACTACAACAGCAGTCCTCCATTTCAACATCTTCAGGAGAAAGATTGTTGGTACTACAATTATCTAGAAAAATCAAAACAACAATCAGTAGTATATAAGAACCCATAAATTTCGCTGTACCAATTTCCAATATAAGTGAATATATGCATTGTACATCCACTCATTCAAAAACCCAAGACCAGATTAAGGTTTCTAAAAACATATTTGAAGACTATCAAATGAGACATTACACAATACAGCAAAGTTCTATGCTAAGTAATACATCTTGTCTACATTTATGTTAGATTTTACCAGCTAATTTTAGAAATGAATGCAATTTATTAAAAAAACAAGATAGAAACCTGAAGACAAGCAAAACAAAAATTAGAATAAATATGGTGAAAGTTTTCATGAATTTAAGTGACATGCGTACATGTATGTAATATCCCCTTTCTCTTTTACAGTAACACAGATAATGCAAAGATTTACAGCACACACATGTACCTGTGCAATTAGATGGACAAGAAAGGTCAGTCAGTTCGTTAGCGAGCTTTGTTAGACCTGTGTGTCTTAGACCTTCTATCATTTGCCGAAATCCATCTTTGCCTCTCTTGGGAATAATGCCGAGAAGACGAACAGCTCCCCTGATGTCGCCGTGGTACTGGGCCGTCTGTCGAATGCTCTCCTTTTCCTCTTCCAAGAGGCAGTGCAGGTAGGGCAACATCTCACATGGAGCCATTTTGTTGAGGGAGTCATGGAAGGCTTGTATCAGGTGCCTCCACAAATTGTGGGATTCGTCCTCGATGCCTGGGACGCCTTCAATGAAGTCGGCGATGAAGCCACTCCCTAAGGGAAAGAGAATGACGAAGAGCATTGTCATCAATGCCAACAATGATACACCATGTCTTGAATCCTGTAACTTGGTGGCAAATTTAGCAACATGATCTGTCACTGATTTTGCATCCGCTGAGAAGGTCCATACAACGATCAAGGCTTCACTTCAATGAATCTTTGGAAAACTTTGAAAAATGCTTACAAAACCATATGTGTGCATATTGATTACATGACATCAGCAAATAAATTTATGTTTATTACTCAACATATTGAAATAATATCCTAAAGTTATAACTATTGGTCATAGTGAGGCAAGTTAATCCTGGCTATTTCACTAGGCATGTGCATGATTCTAGGCAAAAGATCACAGAGCACACCGTTTGAAAGCAAAGAAACTGTTAACTGAAGTGACATGTTTTTAATTGATACATACTTGTAGTTACACATGAAACAAGCCAGGCTTCATTTTACAAACGTTAATTCAAAATTTCATTTTTTTTGTGGAAACACCCTTCATGCCATCTAAGAGAGTGCATTCTGCAACACACCCCCTTAGCTGAAACAGTCTGCACTGGTTGGGAACATTTTCTAAGGGAATCTGACCCACTGATAAGAACAGGCTGCATCCCAGTTGCAGAAATGGATCAATTTTTCAAATGAAACACAGACATTTCAAGTTTTGAAATGCATACTGATATTTGCTTTGCCTTCCCAAAACACCTACAAGTAACAAAATTGTTGTTCTAGCCAACAACCGGACCATTTAAACTTTTTCTGTCAAGAAATAAAGAAAAAGAGTCTTCAACTCTATAGCTATGTTTTAGCCAGTGGCCAACTACCATTGCAACGTATACACGTTGAGACGCGGCAAAGAAGTCTTGTAGTGAATTCTTCCTCTTAGTGTTTATGTCAAGTGTTAACATTGTAAAATACTCAAACGTAAGTACCAAAAACAGTGTGATCGGAAAAGATGCAGGCATTATTGGTGTGACCTCACCTTTATCTCTCAGGCATTCAATAAAAGCTGTGTACGTCCCTTTGCCATTCAATCTGGTCAGGCGGTCAAGAAGCACGTTGACAGGAGATTCTTCACGAAGAAGTTGCTCTATATTTCCCATAGTTTCTACCATGAAGGAAAAAACAAAGAGACTATATTTTTGGCACTGGATCAGGCATGGACACCCAATCCAATGTGCCAAATGATAAGATTTTTGCCTGATCCAAAGAACCTTAAGATTGCCATGGCATGGCATACCATACGAATGGATTTTGTGAGAATTCCATCAATACGGGCGTTACATAATATAGCCCCTCTAAGAGTGTGCAATGTGCTGGCCAATCACAATTTGCAAAATCTGTCAACCCAATTAATACGAATTTGGAAAGGGTCGACAGATTTAGCGCATTGTGACTGGCCAATGTGTTGCAAACTCTTGGAGGTTTGCTATAGTGAATTGTCCGTATTAACTCCTCAGAAAGGATCCTGATACCTCTGAAGTCACAACAGTTCACCTCTGACATGTACATGTAGCAATTTCTGGTGTTACTATTTAAAAATGCACAGAAAGTGGATACGTTGGGCGCGATTGGTCAATATACAAAATTGGTTGATCTTTCGTGATCTGTTGATCTCATTGCGGGATTGTTCATAATTCTAACATCAACCAACTGCCTTTTCTTAACAATTCATGCTTGTGGATGGTTGTTTTAAAAAGGGAAGTAAAATTGCAGATTTAATACAGGATCAACCAATGGCGCAGAACAATCATGCGGTAATACAGATTGGCTGATCATAACATATAAATGTTGCACAGCTGTTGAATAGAGTGACCCATTAGCCATCTGAAAGCAATGGAATGCCCTAAAAAGTCACATTTAGCAGTGAAAATATGGAGGTATTCACTTAGAAAACACTGAATTGTTCAGACTGGTCTAATACGGTTTGTGCACAGCTACTGGATCTGTAAACAGGGCCCTTCATGCACTCCTCAATCGACAGAGGAGTATAAGAAAGGTCGTGTTTACGGGAAGGGCAGATGGCTTTGCACTGTAACTGGCTAGTACATTGTGCATGGCCTGTGATTGCGAGGTTGGCACTTCCGGTTAGCGAAGTGGTCTTTAAATTATTTGGTTTGCCATTGGCAATACTTTGGCTATGGCACGGGCAAAGTGTTGGCTATGTGATAAAAACATGGGCTTGGTACAGTCACAGTGTGGTATTCTGCTCATTAAGTATCACTGATCACATGTCTTTTGGCAATATATTTCAAATCATTGCTTATCTTGATTAAAATTGGATGAACGAATAAAGTGTAGCGCGAATACTTTCAGCAATGAGAAAGAAAATGAACAAATATCGAATCGATAACCGCTGTTTGTGAGCGAGCTCACGTGGCCTGGCAGGAATTTACCCACAATGCTCATCACATTGTTAGCTGTGACCCCGTGTGACGTATTTCCTTAGTTAAAATCTGTGCAGGCCACCAGCCCTTCCCAGCACCCTTTTCAGGCACTAGCTGACAAGTGCTGCGGCTGTATATGGAATTTGGAAATGATGAGACTGGTCTGGAAAATTCTAAGTGTTTTCTAGGTTGGCCTAAATGCTTAAACATTGTCACTGCTAAAGTTGACAATGGAAAGAGTTCTATATGTGGACAACACTTATTTTTCCCTTAAAATGTTAGAACAACCATCAAAAAGTGATAATATGTCATAAAAAGTGAAATTTAGCTAAGAAGATTCGAAAGCATTAACTTAGAAACCTTTTTTTTTCAGACAAGTCTCAAAGATTAGTGCACGTGGGGCATCAAGTGTTGTCCGTATATGGAACTCCATTAATAACATCTAAAAACGAAGTACGGTGCAATAACAATGGACGCTCATTATTATGCACTGTTTTTCTTTTGTTCGCCGATGTTTGTAGTGTCTTAGGCTTGGAATTCTTTCCCAACTGGACCCGTAAACTGGAACCGTACACAGGACCCTTGGTACACTAGTTCCTCCATCGACGGAGAAGTATACGAAGGGCCCTGCTTCAGGATCAATTTCCCAATTGCTCCTATCTCATCCTGTCAACTTGAAAAAAGGCAACCAACTGCTTACCATGATTGACACCATTTTTGCTGTAAAGAAGGGACAGGAATTCGGACGTCAAATGGAAAGATTCCACCAAATACGGCCGGAAAACATCTGTGATTATTTTCAGCCTTGGATCTCCATCCTCTTCTGGAAAACAGTTGGCCATTTCCCGTCGACAAGTTTTGCAGCACCGATTCGCCAAAAGAATGATAAACTAAAGCCTCGACGAAAAGAAGTGCTACTCTTACCCCGTCTGTATGCCATGAATGTGTCATGTCCGAGTCAGCCAATGTCTTGGTTCGCCCTTTCCGGGGATTCTCCCAGTGAGAAATCCCACGGTTGTTTTAGCCAATCACAAAATTCCATGTAGATTCGCTTGCTACTATCCGACGACTGTTTGCAGCAATATATTTTCATGATTTTTTTTTTTGGGGGGGGAAGTCCACGCTTTCCAAGGGGGGAGGTGGACAGAGGTTAACTTTTTCAGAGACACCTCACCCCTTTTATTGTACTTAAAAGTGCCAAACACGTACCAGTACTTTAGAAAAGACCACCGTTGAAGGTGCCTGTACATTCTGTAGATGAAAAAAAAAATCATTATGCCGCTGGACTAACTTTATACTAGGTTTGCCAGTGGATTTTAGATTGTATTTTCCTCAGATTTTTGTGGGTAAACCCAGCAGGAGATGGCCCGGTCAAGGGGACAATCTCTGAGAATGTAGTGCGTCTTTGAAGTCCATTGCAGATGTGTGGGTATGTGGTGATTGAATTCATCGACATGTAAACATTCCAAATTGAAGGGGGTTGAGGGCCACAGGGGTGGGCTTATCACACCGGTGGCGGAACGATTTTCAAAGTGAGGGCCAGTCGTTGACAATCAGGCATCATCCATGAATAGGTTGATCCATTATACCCCACTCAATTACAGAACCTGCAAAAAGTTGGGGGGCTCCCAGTCAAAAAGTGGAGGGCCGATGGCCGTCTGCCTCCCTTCCGTCTGCCGCTAGTGGGTTATCTTTGTGTTCAAAACTTAAATTGAGGACTGAAATTGAGGAATGTTCCAAATTATTTCACTTCCTGGATTCAAACATGAAATGGTTAATTCTTACGATAGTTTAAATCTTCGAGCATACGAGGTGACGTAATAGGTAAGTCCCTTTACTTGTGAAATCCCTCGTTTTATTATCCACTTGTCACTATGGGGCGTCCCTACTCGACAAATAAACTGCAAATCGGGAAAACGCAGCGTTTCGTTCAGTCCCAGTGGAGAAGTCATTTTATTTTCATTAATCTGGAGTTGGGGGAATACGAGCGTTTCACAATAGTGCGCCCCCAGGAGTTTGCAACGCGTTGACCAATCACAGTGCACAAAATCTGTCGACCCAATGCGCGTTTGGTACCGGTAAGGATCGACAGATTTCGCGCACTGTGATTGGTCAACGCATTACAAACTCTTGGAGGCGCACTGATGTGAATCGAGCGTATTGTTTACTAGTAGGCAAAGAGGTCGGCGCGTTGTATAATTGTCTTGATTTCGAAATTTATAAGTGCGTTATTGACAAAACCAAGCAAAACCAACGAGCGGAACTTGGAAGCGGGGGGGAAGGGGGTTCGTTCGACCCCCCCCCCAGCCTACGGGCCTGAACTCCGCACTTACACCGGTGAACATGTGGTAGTCCTCGGAAACCAAGTTGAAGTTAAGTACCAGTACCACGCAAAGATGTACGAACTCTCACTACTCGTTGTCAAAGGTGACGGACCAAGCTCATATGTGGAAGGATCTGGATTCGGAAATTAAACTGGACTGGCAACAAATCAATTTTCTCCATGGAGCCACCAGTATCGATGAGGTGCTCAAAACTCACTCAGCGTTGTTCAACGATGAGCAAAGCACCACAGCCAAAATGTATGTCGACAAAGATGCACCGTGAGCGGCGCTTCTGTAAAGCACGAGTTGGTGGGAAAAGAACGTGACAGCCTACAAGACGCAGGATTCATCGAACCACATGAGTTCTCCGAATGGGCAGCACCCATCGTCCCAGTCCCCAAGCCATGCAGATCGGTCATCCGTGAGAGTATGCGGGGACTATAAACTAGCATTGAACATGGTTGCAAAGTTTGATAAGTATCCAGTATACCGAAAATCGGATTTGTTTGCATTGCTTGCGGGTGGAACTACATTCACCGAGCTTGACCCCTCGCAAGCATAAATTATCAACAACTGATCCTGGGTGAGGCGTCGTGTGCCTACGCGGTCACCAACAACACATTGCGGCTTGTTTGGTTACACCCGCTTACCTTTTGGTGTTGCTCCTGCGCCCGCAATTTTCGAACATACAATCGAGAACATTTTGCAAGGAATACCACGTGTGACTGTATACGTCGATGATATCTTGATCACGAGCACCGATGACCAGTCTCATCTCGCTACACTGTCGACTGTGTTGGCTTTTGAACTAGCTGGCCAACGCCATCCACAACACACCGGCACCAACAAATGTGCCTGAACTGAGAGCATACCTAGGGCTGCTTATAATAAGTTCTTGCTGCAGCTACCGACAACCCTTGCTGCCTTGTATCGACTTCCGTGCAAGGACACAAGATGGGGATGGGATGCTGAGGAAAAGAAGCGTACAGTGCTTTCAAAGATCTCCTGCTGTTATCGAACCTGTTGGTGCTCGTCGACCCGAGAAAGATGTCACCGTATCAGGCATTGTGATGCATCGCAATATGGAATCGGGGGGTCAACTCGTAAGTCCGACGCCTCATAAGTCCGAAAAAAGCGTTTTAAAAAGTCCATAAGTCCAACGCCTCATAAGTCCGACAATTTTGTTTAAAAGCTCTAGCGGTTTTTTCGGCCCATGACATACATCCGACGCCTCAAAAAACCCGACGCCTCGAAAGTCCGACGTTTGATTGACACTCGTTACGAGCGTATGAAGACAGCGCTAGGAACAAGACTGATTCCCGGTGTATGAAGACAGCGCTAGGAACAAGACTGGTTCCCGGTGTCAAGTATGGTGAACTCTTTATGAGTCGTCGGACCTTTGAGACGTCGGAACTATGAGGCTGAAAAAAAATTGCCCATAAATCCGACGCCTCATAATTCCGAATATTCGTTGAGGCGTCGGACTTACGATACACACCCGGAATCGGTGCAGTCCTTGCCCACAGAATACCAGATGGTTCGGAAAACCAGTCAGTTTTGCCTCGCACACATTGGCTCTGGCCGACTGGTGTTTGCAGATCGAAAAGGAGGGCCTCGTTTGCGTGTTTGGTGTAACTATGCTTCACATTTACATCTATTGTCTTCATTTCAAGTTAATGACCGACCACAAGCCTCTCCTGAGCCTCTTCAATGAAGAAA
Source organism: Acanthaster planci (assembly GCF_001949145.1). The sequence continues at coordinate 962,862 of NW_019091425.1, forward strand.
GAGCAGTACCGCCTCAAGCGTCTGCTCGCATTCAGCGCTGGGCTCTTACCTTAGCAATGTACGAGTACACGCTAGTCTTCAAATCGACCACAGCCCAAGGAAATACAGACGCACTGAGTCGTTTACCCTTGCCTATACCGCTCCTGCCGAAGTGCCGGTTCCCGCCGAGACTGTTCTGATATCATGAAGAGCACTCAATGACACGCATCTCCTGTCTCGGCATCGCACATTTGCCCTTCGACTAGACGCAATCCTCTGTTGTTCAAGATACTTGGCATTGTGGGGGAAGGATGGCCCTCACACAATAGCGTGGAGGAGGATACTGAAACCCTACAGAGTTCGTATAGTGAACTTTCTGTGCAAGATAATTGCCTCATGTGGGGCAATCGAGTGATCGTCCCACCACAAGGGCGAGAGCACATTCTCCATGGCCTTCACGAAGGTCACCCTAGGCATATTCCGGATGAAAAGTCTCACCAGAGGGTTCGCTTAATTGGTGGCTTAAGATGGATGTGCTCGACACAAGCTTGAGATGTTTGTGAGGTCAAAGTATGCCACAGCTCAGTGCCAGAAATATCAACCCATGCCTCCAAACAGCATCCGTGGAAATGGTCGGACCGCCCCTGGTCCATATAGCATATTGACTATGCAGGCCCCGGCCCTTAACATGGGCGAGATGTTCCTCGTCGTTGTGGATTCGCATTCCAAGTACATGGAGGTTTTCCCGATGAACCACGCCACCACTCCTGCAGCAATCGAGAAGATGAGACAGTTGTTTGCAACCCATGTATTGCGAATTCATAAAAAAATGGTATCGTGCGTATTCGCACATCTTCATATCACCCGGCCTTTCACGGATTAGCTGAACGCACTGTGTGCCACCTTCATGCATGCCATTAAAGGCGCCTTTTAATGTGTACGTTTTTTGGGCTGCGTTGCGTACACGATGTGTTCATGCGTCACTTTCACGGACACCCATACGCAAACCTTGGCGCAAGTGTCACGGATGGCGACACCGTGTTCGTTCGCAACTTTATGAAGACCAGTTACCAATGGTTACTGGGTATCATCACACTTATACCTCGGGTCCGGTGTCCTTCAAGTTCCGATTGGACTTGACCATAATGGATGTGAAATCCATCGTCATTTGGACCATATTAGCAATTAAGAACGTCCGGTCGAATTAACCAGCTCGCACCTCTCCAAATTTGGACAGTGAAAGTTGACTTTGGAATGGGTACTACCTTGTCAATCCCCGAACGCCAACCTGAGACTGAAGTCAATCGTCAAACGCCCGATAACCCTCCAACTTCCGATAATCCTCCAGCACTACATGCTACTCATGAAAAAGGTCAAGTCCCATCCCCGCCACGTTCCATCAGGGTGCACCCTCGTATTTAGGCCAGAAATCTGTCCGCCGAGTTAAGTTATAGACTCAAAATATTCCATATTAGAAGGTCCTAAGAGCCATGGAACTGAGGAATTGAAGAAATATGAGAGTGAACCCCGGGGCCGGACTCAAGGCTTCCAATTCTGAGCAATTTGGATGCAATCGGGTTTGAAAGTGGCAATATTTGAGCCATTTTGCCGAGAGATG